>JABYQS010000149.1:0-93557 GCA_022592435.1 Cerioporus squamosus | reverse complement strand
AGGCTCGTACGAGATACCGACTTGCTTGCAAGGGATGAGATCTTGACTGAATGCGTTGTCAATGACGGTGGGAATGCAATCATCCGAGTCGAGAAGGGTCCCTAAACAACGCGTGAGGCATCAGAAGGCTATCGTGTCACTGTTCTGCGACGAATGACGATGATGCTAATCCTCACCACAAGTAAGATCGGTAGGACCAATTCTGCAATGACGAGAGGATCAGACGTGTTTCAGCATTGCATCAAGACATGCAGGCACTTACCCAAGAATCCCGTCGTACCCATCGAAACCCTCGGAATAGACTGCCGCACCGAGAGACTGGTTCTTGATACCAAGGCATTGGCCTAGCGTGACTGTGTCGTCATACTCCTCCCCTATAGGTTGCGATGTTAGGTCAATACTCCACCCATGGGGACTTAGCATGTCAGCTACGTACCCACAAAGAATCCAGATCCATAAGCGACTAACTGGGAGAGGGGAAATTAACAAAAGCCGTGTCCGATGGTAGAACACGCAGGACGTACCACTTGCTCGCTCGTGTCATGAGCATTCGAGGTGTCGTAAGGGGTCCCGGCGCCGACCCACGTGTTGGCGCTCCCAGTATCGACCAGGAGAGAGACTGCAACCCTCCATCAGTTACCACGGTCATCGACGCCGGAGACAGTACAGTCCGAGCACTTACAGTTCTGAGGCGGATCACCTACGCTAACCTATATTTCACAATGAGCGTCACAGAGAGATGCCAGAGAGATGAACGACGTACCGTAGTGACATATGTAACGGCCACATTGGTCGCGGGTACGGTGGTAGGAGGACGGCGATGACCTTCGGAGCGTTCCCGGAGCGCCTTAGCACGCGCCTGATCGATCTCGAGGAGCTTCGCAGTGCCCGTCGTGTTCACGCGCTTGACGAAGGGCAGCGTGATCGGTGCCGCATCTCTGCGGACGACGGATGCATCCGTGACGAGAGCAAGGGTTAGGGCGAGCACAACGACAGAGAGGAGACGCAGCATCGTGTGAGAGAGGGATCAACTAGAAGGTCGCCGCTTGACTTTACGGCGGGGAAGGGCGGGAGGGTCGCTCTGGATGAAGGTGCGGGAGGTGATCCGCTAAATAGTGGTCCATGGGCAGAATTGGCGCACAAACGAATCTGCCTTGAGGACGTTCGCCAATTGAGCGGATCGCGAACGGACTTGCTGTCAAACAGAGAGGTCGCATCAGCAGCATGAACTCCCATACTAGCGGCCTCGTCGCAGACGACTTGAGGATCTACCGATGACGACCCGAGTACAAAGGGGCGAGGTCACTGTTGATAGGACGAGCCACGAGCATATTCTCATGGCGTTGAAGGACGCGAGTAAAGAGATGCTCACCAAAGGGGTATATTTGACGGCTCGAAGCCCGGGTAGAAGGTGAACCGACGTACTCACTGCTCATCGACGATCAGGCGCGACAGGGGGAGCAAATTCAGATTCCGAGTGAGATCATTTGGGAAGCGAGTAACACTCTTCTGTTCTTCTGGACGATGAGAGCCAACATGCATCAGCACTCGCCGGGCACGATTGGTAGTAAGACTCACCTCAGAGCTGTATAACTTCAATGTGCCCTGTCCCCTGGGGATGAACTTGCGCGACAGGAGTGAGCACGGCGGGGTGTTGCGAGTCGATGAGCGAAGGGGTAACTGCGAAGCCTTCTCACGTCGTATATGCATCCTTCGAAGGCCATGAAGCCAGTATCAGCTGAGCAGCGGTGAATCAAGCATGCTTGCTAAGCGAAGCACATACTTCATTGACTCGGACAGAGAACACGCAAGTCTGTGTGAATCACAACCTGTTCATGACTCTCTGAAGGCTTCTCAGAAGGATTGCAGAATGAATGAAGAGGATCTTGTGAAGATGTGTCAGGCAGGCCTGGAGCGGGAACTACTGCATACAGGAACGCACTTAGCGGGTGGTGGTCCGGGACAGGAACCGGAGAGGGCAGGCTCCGCACTGCGCTGAAGGATCCACCTTCCTTCGGAACGGCTAGGCGACACGAGTCCGGCTACAGCTCGCTCCCTCGTACATCGTGACGGGGCCCAGTGGGATTTAGTGAGGAAGAACAGGCTTCCTGGGCATGAGGTCAAGCGGGCACTATGTGAACGCTACTGGCGGAAGGGACCATATAAACGTACCAGTAAGGGCATAACCGACTGAGTGACACAAGTGGGCCATTGGTACTTGCTAAACGAATGTCGGAGTCCGGGTTGAAGCAACTAGATGTCGCTGTTGGTGACGTGTCCTGTGGACTAGATGGTGTATAAGCGCGATGGCGGATCAGCTGGTTCATTAAGGCTGTGGTTATCGCAATCTTCGGATACACAACGTGGGATGCATCTTCGACAGGGTCTCCTGGGGCCAGTCTTTGAGCGCGATGTCGATCCACATCAGGCGAAGTTGCTGGAATTTTTAATCGGCCGGGTGAGCTCGGATCCAAGGAAGGCCGTCAGCTTTTTCTGACAAGACGCAGCGCTGTATGTCACGGGCCTGCATTACGGCGTGGTCAAGGACATGGTCAGGATGAAAGGGTGCAGCGCTAACTTCTGCAGTGCGTACATACGTATAGGCCGGACCGGATTGCCGTATCGCACAAGGGCAAGCGCCCGAGTGAGGGCAGGACAACGAGATGGTCTCGCTTGTACCTGTAACAGACCTGTAACCTCGACCATTAACCTCCGCGAGACACTCCTCTAGACTCCTCTACAATTTTGATCGTGATAAAGTAGAACTCTAACACTGGATGATATCTACAACGTACGTGGATACTTGATTTCAGAGCGACGCTCGTTTTCAATCACTGACACCGGCACGAACGTCAGGAATTCACTAAAGGAGTTTACGCCTTTCATGCAGAATTCCCTGCAATCAACGAGGACCTTCATGGCTGCGTCGCACTAGGATGAATCCTTGTCCGTTCAACCCCAACCCATGGGAAGCCGCACCCGTGACCCTCAGCAATCTCACTACCATCACCGCGGTCCGCAAGAAGAGGTCAGGACAGCTTGTGTCGTAATCCCGAGGCGCAGTCCATCCATCCATAATCACCGTCCCCAAGCCCCACCAGCGGCTGCGTAGTCCTTTGGTTGCCGGATGCCCGGGAGAGCCCTCCCCATACGGTCGAGAAGAACGACCGCCTTCCCAAGCACTGGGTAGCCGCCGGAGTCTGCTGAAGTCAAAGAGCCAGACTGCACGCAGGCTCTCGCTCACACGTCCCCTTCCCTCTCACCCCTCCACCTTTCACACTCACACACCACTACAAGCCCAGCAAGACCCGTCATGTCCGCACCCCCAGACCCTACGGAGACGGACAAGAGCTACGGCAGCGCCCCGGGGAAATGGTCTGCATACATGCGTGATCTGTTCAGGACGAGACAGCCGCCCCCGCTTGGCTCGGTGGATCCGGACAAGATCGAGGCGGCCGCACGCGAGAAGCTGAAGGACAGCCCAGGTGCGTTGTGTGGCTTTGTATTCGCGCTGTTAGCCCCGAGTCCCACATCCATGCGCATGATTGTCGGGAATCCGATCGTCTCGCGATCGCGGTGCCCAGTGTTTGTCGAACGTCGCATACTCAGGGATATGGAGGCCGGATGATACACGTACATATGGCGCTGACGGGAATCTCCACACACTGTTCACAGGCTCCTTCAACTTCGTGTTCGGGTACGCGGGCACGGGCGAGACGTACCGCGCGAACCGGCGCGCGTTCACGAAGTGGCAGATCGTTCCGCGCATGCTGCGCGACGCCACGCACCGTAACCTTGAGGTATGTCGCCTCGCTTGCTGAGCCAATCTGCAATCTCGCCACGGGACCGCACGACGGGTGCTAACTATCCTCGCACAGACGACGATATTCGGCGTGAAGCATCCCTCGCCGCTCATCATCGCCCCGATTGGGTGCCAAGCTCTCGTGCACGCCGACGGCGAGCTCGCCACGGCCCGCGCCGCAAATGCACTTGGGATCCCCATGATCCTGAGCGGGGCCGCCTCGCGCTCGCTCGAGAGCGTCGCTCAGGCGAACGCCAACGGGACCCGCTGGTTCCAGCTCTACTGGCCGCTGAACAACGACATCACCCTCTCGATGCTCGCGCGCGCGAAGGCGCAGGGGTACTCCGCGCTGGTCGTCACCGTCGACACGATGGCGATCGGGTGGCGGCCACACGACATCGACTCGTCGTTCCTGCCGTTCATCCACAGCGTCGGCATCCAGGTCGCGCTGTCGGACCCGGCGTTCATGAAGACGCTCGGGCTGGACCCGCACACGGAGAAGGACTTTCCGACGTTCCCGTATGACCCGAAGGAGTACGACAGACTGTTCAGGGAGGGCGACGAGAAGACGAAGCAGCTCGTGCAGCTTGCGATGGCGTGGGGCAAGGAGGCGGTCAACGGCGTCTTCAGAACGTGGGAGGATGTGCGGTTCCTCCGGCAGCACTGGGGGGGCCCGTTGATCGTGAAGGGCATCATGACGGCCGAGGTGTGTGTTTGCGCACAAGTTGTCGGTCGGTCTGTTGACGCTGCCGCAGGATGCAGAGATTGCGGTCGACGAGGCGATCGACGGGATTATTGTCTCGAACCACGGCGGACGACAGATCGACGGGTCTATTTCTGCTCTGTTCGCATTGGAGCGTGTCATGCAATCTTCCAAGGTCAAGGACGCTCAGGCGAGCGGAAAGTTTACCATCCTGTTCGACTCCGGGGTCCGGTCTGGCTCGGATTTGTTCCGCGCCGTCGCCCTTGGAGCGCAGGGAGTTTTGCGTGAGTGCTGAAACGTCTCCGGGTGACAGCAGTTGGCTAATTGATGTGTCGCCACAGTTGGTCGCTCGTACATCTACGGTCTTGCACTCGCAGGCCAAGAGGGTGTAGAATCAGTGATTAAGACAATTCTTGCAGATTTCGAGCTGACGCTCGGTCTGTCTGGTCACAAGACTATCGCCGACATTCATGGGAAGGCGGGAGAGGTCACGATCAAGGTTACAGAATAGGCAGAGTGGGTCTTCTTTGTCCGTGCATGTCCGAATGATAAGCTAACTCTGCGCAGTCATGTAGATTGAGCAGGGTTACTGGACTAGAGGGGCCCGTGCACCCCAATGTATCATCCACGCAGAGTGGATGCTCGCCCTCTGTGTACTGTGACGATGGCCTAGTCCAGACGGAATGTATTGCAAGTCACTCTCTGGACGGTCTAGGCAGAGGGAGGGTCCGTGCTACCGCGTCCACTGAAGGTCGGCTCCTTCATCGCCCGGTGTGTCCAAGGCACGGTAAGTTTTCTTGTCGTTCACAGTACAGGCTTCTTCGCATGGAACAACTGGAGACGGACTCCGATTGGCCACGGATTGAAGGACGGAGATAGAGTTCGCATCGAACACCCTCCGATTGCGTGTGGCAGCCTGTCGTAGCACGCCAACATCGCCCCCTGTTGTTTTGGAATTGCTGGTGATGCAGCTAAGGTCTCTGTCAGCGGCCGCAAACATCCCCGCCGTGAGTGGTTGTCAAACCGCTGTCGAGCATGTGCAGGCAGTTTGGCAGCGCTGTCCAGCTTGCTCGCGAATAGAATGCCTTTTCTTTATCAGCGTAAGTAGTGTAGTAAGTAGTGTCACGTGATCGAGTGATTGAAGCTTAGTTAAGTCTGCAAGGCTTGCGTCGTGACCGCGACGGTGCGCGGGCTATAAGTTTCGCACTCTTCGTCAAGCTGAGGCCATCCAGTCTCCCCTTTCGCGCTCTTCACAGAGCTCTTCCCCTCGCTGCCTCCGCCAAGTTCTCTACCCATTCCCCGACGTTCAAAATGGCCCCCACGAGCGCACCGACGGTTCCCCAGAGCAGCAAGATGCACTCCAAAGTCGTACGTGCATACCCGCAGACGTTTCATGGGCGTGGGCTGAGATGTGCGCGATGTAGGTGATCATCGGCTCGGGACCTGCAGGACACACAGCAGCCATCTACCTTGCCCGTGCCAACCTCAATCCCGTACTCTTCGAGGGTTTTATGGCCAACGGCTTCGCGGCTGGTGGGCAGCTCACGACTACGACTGATGGTAAGTCTCGCATCCTGTCTCCGATGGGTGGTGGGAGGCGACGAAGAGTAGAAGAGCATCTGAACTAAACCCTGCGTCCTCTACAGTTGAGAACTTCCCCGGTTTCCCCTCCGGTATCCTTGGTCCTGAGCTCATGGACAAGTTCCGTGCCCAGTCCCTCCGCTTCGGCACGAAGATCATTACCGAGACTGTGTCAAAAGTCGACCTTTCCGCACGTCCGTTCCGCTACTGGCGCGAGTTCCAGGAGGACCAGGAGCCGGAGACGGCTGACACACTCATTATCGCCACCGGGGCCTCCGCAAAGCGGTTACACCTCAAGGGCGAGGACATCTACTGGCAGAGCGGTATCTCCGCCTGTGCAGTCTGCGACGGCGCAGTCCCTATCTTCCGGAATAAGCCCCTGGCGGTGATCGGTGGTGGTGATTCTGCGGCGGAGGAGGCGACCTGTGAGTGCACACCCTACCGGTCAAGCTCTTTGATCCTGACGGATTCCGTGCCCCCGTGCTTGCAGACCTCACAAAGTACGGCTCGCACGTCTACGTCCTCGTCCGCCGCGGCGAGCTCCGCGCCTCCAAGATCATGGCGAAACGGCTCATGTCCCACCCCAAGATCACCATCCTCTGGAACACCGTCGCAGTCGAGTGCCAGGGCGACGGCGACCTGCTCAACAACCTCCGCATCCGCAACGTCCTCACCGGCGAGGAGAAGGACCTCCCCGTCAACGGCCTTTTCTATGCCATCGGCCACGAACCCGCCACCCAGCTCGTCCGCAACCAGCTCCAGACCGATCCGGACGGCTACATTGTCACTGTCCCCGGCACGACGCAGACAAGCGTCAAGGGTGTCTTCGCTGCTGGTGACGTGCAGGACAAGCGTTACCGCCAGGCGATCACATCCGCGGGTAGTGGCTGCATGGCTGCGCTCGAGGCGGAGCGTCTGATCGCGGAGGAGGAGGAGGGCATCGAGGAGTAGGTTATCTGCCGACATCGTCGTGCTCGTGCTCTCGTGCTCGCCATTCGCTTTGCTGGATCGATGCTCATCAATATAGAGACAAGTAGTTTATAGGGTGATCTGTGCCATTAGATTGTATATATCGCGCGCGGATTCAGCGCGTAGCCGTTCTTTCACCCGATCCCTCATCGTCTGCGTGCCCGCGAACTTGCGCTTGACCTCGCCTTCGACCGTGCTTCCCACCTGTCCCTGTCGTCGTACTTGTCCTCTCGGAAGGCCGCGCTCGACGAGGCCCTCGCGAACCCCGGCCGCGCAACGGGCCTTAGCCCACCCACCGCCTTCATAAGCACCTCCGCGTCCGCACGCACATCGTCCGCGTTGAGCCGATACCTCTTCGGCATGATGCCCTTCCCGAACGTCCTCGTAACATGGTTCGCACACAGCAGCGCCACGAACAGGTTGACGATGTGCAGCGGGACGAGCGAGAACACCGTGCTCCACACCGTCGCGAGGTTCCCCCTCTCGAAGCGCAACAGCGGGCCTTTACATCCCGGGAGGGGCGTGCGCGGGTAGCAGCGCATGCTCGGGACGGCCTCGTGCAGTGCGTTGGCGAAGCCGCAGCATGCGAGGGCGTCCTGGATCGCGAGGCGGCCGAGGGGCGTGTACCACTCGCTCCAGGCGCGCGAGAGCTTGCGGTCGAGGGCGAAGGAGTACCGTTTGTACGAGGGGTAGCCGAGCGCCAGTAGAGAAAAGAAGGCGGGCCAGAGTAGCAGGGCGTAGATAGCGAGGAGGGGGCGAGAGTTGAGGATGGTGCCGCTGAGCCCGACGAGCGCGGTGAGGAGGAGGATCGAGGATGCGAGCGTGAGGAGGACGAGCAGGTCGAAGTCGGCGACGTACATCACGTCCGCACCTGGCCACGCTGCGGAGAGACATTGTCAGTCTAAATGATGGATGCGGGGAAGTAATAGCACAGAGGCGTCAGCGCACCTCGGAAGAACGTCAAGACGGCGCAGACGAGCCCCGCTGTACCGTACACGAAGACCGTGCACACGGACACAACGAGTGACCACTTGTGCAACGTCCACCGGTCGACGCGCTCGATGACGATGCCCTCGCCTTCCTCCAGAATTGATGGCGCGCGCACGTCCGACATCGACAGACCTCGCATCGCCCGCGGACGCGGGAACTTCTGCGTGAACTTGTCCGCGGTGCTGAACTTGGAGGCCAGAAGCGGGCGTTTGTCCTTGATCGCTGTCGGGACCCTCGCGCGCGCTGCTGCACCCGCCTCAGAGTGCGCGCGATTGCTAGCATGCGAGTGGGAGACAATTGTGCTCTCCTCGGACATGTACGAGTAGGTAGACGTCTCGGACTCGGTACGGGGCGCAGCTTGGGGACGCGAGCGCCAGGAGGGCATGCGCGAGAAGTAGCTCAGGCTTCTGCCGGCATCTGCGAGGACTCCCGGCCCTTCTGTGGGGTAGTTCGGCGTAGGCAGCCTCGAATGCTCGGATTCTTCGGAGGTGCCGCGCTCAGGCTGCAGAGGGCGAGCCGCACGAGGTCCGTCGTCGCCAGTACTGTGAGCGGAGGAAGGATGGAAATCCCAAAACTCGACAGCCCCGGGACTGTCGAGAAGATGCGACAGCCCTGCGCGCAGATCCCCAGTGTGCGCATCCTGCCGACCTTGAAATGGCAGCCCAGGAAGCGGCTTGAACCGCCCCCTTGTGCGCGCCGAGACCCGCGACCTGCGGATGAGCACGACTGTTGGCTGCGTGCAGTCTGCATCATCCGTGTCCTCGACCTGGACTGTGATCGTGCGGTCGGTGCGTTCACTATGTTCGCTCGGGGAGACGCGTCGTCTGAGACCAAAACTGGAAACCGAGCCATCTGCGTTGGGCCGTGGGCTGAAGGCACCGGAGCGGTGGCGGATCGTCGACCGGCTGGGACTCCCTGGGACGGCTGTGGACGTTGAAGGGACCCGGCGGGTCATGGTAGTCTGAGGAAGGGGGAAGTGTCAGCCTCTGCGGTAAAAGCGATCAAGGGGAGGGAAGGTCAAGGATTACAATTGAGTCCGGTCAGCCTCCTCTAGGCTCACGGTCCCGCTTACCGCTGCTGAACTTGCGCATGACAATGGTTACTAAGTGTCCAGAATACGATGGCATACGCTACTAGCAAGAAAACAAGTATGTGAGATGCATGCAGATGTGACGAGTATAACGCGAGTCGATGTCCTTCTGAGCGCAGTCCGATTATCACGAAGAGGAGAGAATAAAGATCCAAATGAAAGTAAGTACGAGAGCGAGGAAAAACAGCATAACCCCGGTCGGGCAGTCCTTAAACGGAGTTGAGTGGGAGCTCGATGGGACATGCGCCGTCGTTGACCTGTGTTGATGCGCTCTTGGTGCCGATAAGACCGGAAATGTCCATGTCGAGCACCAGGCGGAACTGCACGGCTGCGGAGAATGGAGGTACTGAGTGACGCGACAAGTAATGAGACGAGGCGGTTACGCACCTGGTCGCTTGTTGTCGGTGTAGATAGCCTTGTTCCGGCAGGCGCTGTACCAGTTGTTCCCTGCGCCCGGATGTCAGTCTTGACGACGGGGAAGGTGAAGAGACATACAAGTAGCGTCAGAGTCGTTGACCGCGGAGTATGTGAAGTTCAGGTTGAGGTTGATGATTGGGAGCGAGTGCGCAGGGACCGTGAGATGGCCAGTATCCCCAGTCGCGACAGGCCGCTGCGTGTTTAGGTCGAACACGGTTCCATGAATATTCTTAAACGTAAGAGGCAAGAAGTTTGAGCCAGTATCGGCCTGAAGCTTCATCATTCCGGGGAATGAGAAGTTGGCTGGTGACCTGCTGAACTCCGTAGGAATGGTCTTATTGAAAGGGTTTGTGGCGGGAGAGAGAGGTTCGGCCTGGTTGATGTTGAATGAAGGCACTCGGGGGACAGTGAACGCAAGAATAAGGGCGATGCTACAGCAAAGTCAGAAAGTAGGAGCATCAGCCGGGAGGAACAGACGTACGCGGCACATAGCCCGAAGACAAACCACGCAGTAAACCTGCGCGTGAAGTAGCTGCCACAGAGACCGGTCTCTCCTCGTCTCCAATTCTTCCACTTTGTCGCCAGGTTTTCAATCTTGTCTTCCCTCTTAGCCTTCTTCGACATACCACGCAGCTCTTCCGCCTTCCACTCGGGTCCCAGTGCTGGAACGGTGACCATCTCCACGTTCCCGCCCGGTGCCTGCTCGCCAGCTACAGAAGCTGCTGAGCCTTTGGCGAACCTGAATCAATGCAGCTTCAGAGACATCTTCTGCGGTCATATCGCCGCATATACTCACCCAGCACTCCCGGGACTGTACGGTGTTGGCGAAGGCACTTGACGATAGCTTCTGCAGCATGAGCACAATCACATATAACCCTCAGGGGCGAATGATCAGACTGACCCATTATCTCCCATCCCGAACGCTGTCGAGTACCGCGGCCCCGCATTGTTGAAGTCCGCGTACACATCCCATGCAGCCTCCTCATCCCCACCACCCTTCACCGGCTCCGTGCGCCCTGCGGCGACGTACGACCCCTGATTGTAGCCCGCGGTCGATGTGTCAAATGCATCCGCGCGTGAGTAGCGGTTGCCTGCGCCGGCAGCATAGAAGGACGATGTCGAGTCCACTCGAGGACGTGCTGCGCCCGGTGGGAGGTTGAAGTCCGTGTTGAGGGCGTCGCCTGAACGGCGTCCGCCGTAGAACGATGAAACGGTCGACTTGCGGTCGTAGTCCATGCCGGTCGATGCTGGCCGTCAGAGAGAAGGTGAAAGGAGGGTGTCCCAAGGTCGTGGAGAACGGAGAAGAAAGCGATGGAGACGGCGAGAACAGGCCTGCGAACGGCGAGCTCGATGATGCCGCTACGGGCGCTTCCTTGCTCCGGTGGCTGAACGGCGTCCAGCACGTCTTGCTCCTCGTCGTCGTCGTCGTCGTCGTCGTCTGTTGCTCTCTCTGCGTTGTCTACTGTCGTTCGACTGCTGGAGATGATTCTAGGAATTGTGGCCTTCATCTTCGCGGTGGTAGCTGCTGCCGCAATCGGCCAAATACTGGGTCTACGTCGTCGCAATGCTACTCAACGCTCGAAGTTGCTCTCTGAGCTCGGTCTGGAGCATGCGGAGACGAAGAGGGTAGTTGGGTTCTTCCACCCATATTGGTGAGCTCGTCGCCAAGCTCTGCGGCGGCCTTGCCTCTCATCTCATGCAGTGGGGTGAAGTAATGCAGGGGGAGGAGGCGAGCGTGTCCTTTGGGCAGCTATTTCCGCCATCCAACGCAAGGAGCCAGACATCGTCTCGGTTGTGTACAGCGGAGACACAGATACTACCAAGGAGAAGATCATCGAGAAGGTCAAGGCTCGATTCGACATCGAGCTCTCTCCGAAGACCCTCCATTTCGTGTTCCTCAAGTCGCGCTATCTGGTGGAGGACTCGACATGGCCGAGGTTCACTCTCCTGGGACAGAGTATTGGCTCCATGTATCTTGCATGGGAGGCCATGGCGTACCTCGTCCCGGACCTATTCGTCGGTGAGTTGCGTGCTGCTGGTTATATGCGCGTAATCTCCCTCCAGCATTCTCCGCGATGCTGATATATGCGCGTAGACACCATGGGTTACGCTTTCACCTTCCCCATTGTCTCTCTGCTGGGCAACATTCCAGTGGGCGCATATGTCCACTACCCGACAATCAGCACAACGATGCTGTCCCGCGTCAAGTCTCGTACTGCGGGAGTCACCAACTCTGCAGCCATCTCCTCTTCTTCTGTCCTCAGCACCGGTAAACTCTTGTACGTCGCGCGACCATCGCTGGCATGATGACCACTCGTGACGAACATGGTTCTTCTCCAGATATTACCGCCTATTCATGTACTACTACGCCTACTCCCTCCGCCAAGCTCGCTTCATCATGGTCAACTCCTCCTGGACCAAGAACCACATCGACTCCATCTTGCAGCACACTGACCCTCTTCTTGACGCGATCCATCTCCTTCCTCCCCTAGTCCTGCTCGAGTTGTTGTCCCGAAAGCACTCGGATTGTCCAGTTGCAGCGCAGATCGTGTATCCATCCTGTGACACTCGGCAGATGGCAGTGTTCCCGCTCGAAGGTCGCGAGCGAGTCATCCTGAGCATCGCCCAGTTCAGACCAGAGAAAGATCATGCGGCACAGCTGCGCTCGTTCCACAAGCTGCTGGAGGCACACCCAGAGTATCGTGGCCAGGGGCCATCCTCGGTCAAACTCGTTCTGGTCGGCGGGAGCCGAAACGTCGGTGATGCGACGCGGGTGGAGGAGCTGCGCGAGTTAGCAAAAGAGCTCAACATCAAGGTATGCCACTGTTCTCACCACCACACGGCTCCATCGTTCATGCTCGTCGCGCGTAGGACCAGACAGAGTTCGTCGTGAACGCATCGTATCCTCAGGTACTTAACTGGCTGTCGAGGGCGAGCATTGGTCTGAGCACGATGGTCGACGAGCACTTCGGCATCAACGTAGTCGAGTTCATGGTGAGCATCGTACCTGACCTTCGATATGCGTCTTGCTCACCTTCACGCTCTCAGGCGGCAGGGGTTATACCAGTCGCGCACGCGTCCGGCGGGCCGCTCCTCGACATTGTTGTGCCCCTGGATGGGGAGCCTACGGGGTACCACGCGACGTCCCCGGAAACATTCGCAGAAGCGTTCCACACCGTCCTAAACCTATCACCTGAAGACGATATCGCCATGCGGAAGCGGGCAAGAACGTGGGCGGTGCAGAAGTTCTCTGCCGAGGAGTTCGAAAAGGCGTGGGACGAGAGCGGGTGGAGGAGGTGGTTGTAGATATTAGGTACGTTGTGCAGACATCGCGGGACAACGTAACCATTTGCTTTTCTGTCAAACGTCTTGTGATGGATAGAAGCAGGAGTCGCCAACTGAATGCAGTCTGGGCGCATAACGTTCTCGGGGAGACTCAGATGACCTTGCTGCTCTTTATAGCGCGGCTACGCCACAGAAGACGCGTTCACCCTCGCCGTTCGTCGCCGTGTGGTGCGTTGTTTGACCTCAGGGTCCTGAACCCATCGTCATTCCGATGTCGATGGTTCAACCCAGCACAATAGAGTGTTTCGCTCTCGCGACAGTGAAGGCGGGGACTGTCGGGCCTCTATTTCAGCCCTCTGAACTGTCTCATACTAACTGATGGCCTCGCAGCTGGAACCCGGAAGATACTACTTGGACCCTTCAATGACAACCGCATGAAGTCGTGGCGGGCCGAGGTTATCGGGAGCCTCGAGCACAGCCTCCGCGCTCCGGACACCGTGCCGGCTTGGGGATCAAGGTTAGTCGATATTTCTACTCGCCTACCTTTTCCAAGCGTGCTTTCTTACCCATGTCCGGCGAGCCAACAGTGAGAAACTCCAGTACTGCGCCTGAGCGTGAGGAAGTATGGCAGCCGACTCAACGCGACCTCACAAACAAAGGATGGTATGCTGACTGTTCTCGCTGAACATCGACCATCGGTCTCATGCTGCCTCCGTGCCACCCTCCGTAGATCTCGCTTTCGCGTGCGGCTCTCCCAATACGCGTCGTGCAACGTGTCTCCAACCGGCTACTGTAGCAAGTGTAGCCGGATGAAGTGCTCCCTTTACCCGGTCCTGTCCCGTCGGTCACCACGTAGACTGACATCGACAATGTGAGGGTATCGCGAATTGTTACGTGGACACGTACATCGATAGACAGGCTTCCAGAGCCTAGTGCACATCGCGGAAGGAACGCGCTGGTCATCTGGTCATCGTGCAAAGTCAAGAAGCCCGCGACGCCTGCCGCCGAACTTTCTCTAGTATCCGAGAGGATGGGTTCCTGGCAAGGAGCGCTATCTTACCAGTGGGAATGCCTTATAAAAAGGGCTGCGACTGAGATGGCCCCCACAGTCTCCAGCAATCTCAACTACTGCTCACTTGTCTCTCCACCTACCTAACCTCGATGACCTCCCCCATACCCAGCCCCCCTGCCATTCCCTTCATCGGTCATGTCACTGCGCTCGACAGGGATCTCCCTCTCAAGTCTATCGACCTGCTCGCCCAGCAGTACGGCGAGATATACCAGCTTTCCATCTTCGGTGAGCCTCCCTTTCCCCATTAATCCGCCGTCGCCCGCCATATCGCCCGTCCGTACTGATTTCTTGACTGTTCGCCTAGGCGAGAAGCGACTATTCGCTTCCTCTTACAATCTGGTCAACGAAGTATCCGATGAGAAGCGCTTTAGAAAGAAGATCAGCGGAGGCTTGAAGCAGGTCCGCAACGCCACCGGGGACGGTCTGTTCACGGTACGCCCCATTGTCGTCCTTGAGCTTGCCTCTCTCTCACGTCACCCCTAGGCCCACGTTCCAGAGGAGCAGAACTGGTGGATCGCTCGTATGTCCTCTGAACCCAGTATCCACTAGTTGGCTCTGACCGTGCTTCGCAGACCGCATCCTCATGCCCTGCTTTGGAACCGCAAACGTCTACAACATGTTCGACGACATGACCGATCTCGTCTCCCAGCTGGTCCTGAAGTGGGAGCGGTGCGTATCTGTTATTCTGTCGTCCGCAAGCTCATTCTGACGCGCCGCCGCTCTAGCTTCGGGGCGCGGGAAATGCTCGATCCTGCTGCAGACTTCACGCGCTTAACCCTAGATGCTATCTGCCTGTGCGCTATGTCATATCGGTATGCATTGTTCGCACACTCACAATCAATCCTTCCTTCTGACACGCACTTGTGGGATGTAGCCTCAACTCGTTCTATCGGGTAAGGCGAAGTGCTTCTCTCTGGCGGGTTTGTCTGAACTGATGTTGCCATGTACCCAGGATGAAGCGCACCCCTTTGCCACTGCGATGTCCGATTTTCTTATTGAGAGCGGCCGGCGTGCCAACCGTCTATCCCTAGTGCAGGCCATGATGACCGGAACAAACGCCAAGTACGAAGAGGACCAACGCATCATGGGCGCGTTGGTCAGTGATAGTGAGTGCTCACCATCTTAGTGTCGAAGCCCGACTGAAGTTCTATTTCACCCTCAGTTCTGGAAGACCATCGGGCTCACCCGCCCGCTAAGAGCGACCTTGTCCAGGTCATGCTGACTGGCCGTGACAAGGAAACGGGGTTGGGGCTTTCGGACGAGAACATCAAGCAGAATGTGGGTTCAATGACACACCAATGTAATCGCCACGCTGACATTGACTGTGTAGCTTCTGACGTTCCTGATCGCTGGTGAGCCGCAATGTCGCATCCGCCTATGCTTGTCAACTTACACCTATCGATGCAGGCCATGAGACTACTTCTGGTTCGTCACGACAGGACAATCAGGAATCGGGTTCTTGAAAGGACTAACTCAATTGCACAGGCATGCTCACGTTCACCCTCTACTACCTCTTGAAGAACCCGGAGGCGATGCGCAAGTTGCGTGAGGAGGTCGACACCAAGCTCGGGGACCGCCCCATGGGCGTTCAAGATGTTAACAAGTTCCCTTACTTACTTGGTAGGTCTCTCGCATGGAATCGACCTAATCCTGCTGTAACTCCGTGACTACTCCAGCTGTGATGCGTGAGAGTCTGCGCCTAGCTCCTACCGCACCCATCCGGACGGCCATGCCCGTCGAGGACACCGTCCTCGCGGGTAAATACGCGGTCGAGGAGGGCGCCACGATCATAGTCGACGTGTACACGGCCCAGCGGGACCCGGCAGTCTGGGGTAACGATGTATGTGATCATGCTTTTGTGGTTCGGTTGGGGTGGCTAACTTGAAGATGTGCAGGCGGACAAATTCCGCCCGGAGCGCATGATGGACGGCAAGTTCAAGGCCCTGCCTGTGAGCCTTCCTTTGTCATCTCGTTCGATACGTCATGTTTCCTAAAATACGATCCAGCCCAACGCATGGCAGCCGTTTGGGTACGGTATGCGAGGATGTATCGTAAGTCTGTATAGCCCTGAAGTGTACACACTAACGCTGATGTCTTGGACACATAGGGTCGTCCCTTCGCCTGGCAGGAAGCACAGATCGCACTTGTGACTATAATGCAGCGCTTCGACCTCGTCATGCACGACCCGACATACGAGCTTGAGCTCAAGCAGACCCTCACCATCAAGCCACATAACTTTTATATCCATGCCCTCCCGCGAAAGGACAGGTCTCGCCTGCTCGCGATCCCCTCCTCGACGCTGCTTTCTGGTAACAACCTCCAGGAGAAGGCCCGCGGCGATGCCACGGTGGCAAGCGATGCGGCGAACCTGTGCCCGTTGTATGTGCTATACGGCTCGAACACAGGCAGCTCGGAGGCGTTTGCTCAGCGCCTGGCCTCGGCTGCTGCTTCTCATGGTGAGGAGTTGCCTTCATTGCATATAAAGCAGGATTTCACTATCGCGCAGGATTCCGTGCCTCTCTTGGTACTTTGGACTCGGCTCCGGCTCATCTGCCGAAGGACGGCCCCGTCTTGATCATCACCGCCTCCTTCGAGGGCCAGCCTGCCGACAACGCAAAGCACTTCGTTGAGTGGCTTGAGAACGTCAAAGACGACGTCTTTACTGGCATCAAATACGCCGTCTTCGGGTGCGGGAACAAAGACTGGGTCAATACGTATCAACGCATCCCGACGCTTATCGACCGCCTCCTTGGCGAACACGGCGCAGCCCGTCTTGTGAAGCTTGGCGAGGGCGATGCTGCTGCTGCCGAGTTCTTCGAGTCGTTTGACAGATGGGAGAAGACGGTTTGGGAGAAGCTCGGATCAGTAAGTACCTTGCGCTCGAGGAAAGCCACAGTGGCTAATCATCGCTTTTGATACAGGAATTTGGCGCCACTGCCAGAGCCGACACCGCCGGACTCGAGGTCAAGACTGTCTCTGCGGGTACGGAACGTGCCGAGATCCTTCGTCAGAAAGATACTGCGCTTGGAACTGTGGTAGAGAACAAGGTCTTGACTGCTCCTGGAGCTCCCGTCAAGCGCCATATCGGTAAGTCATTGTGGATGTCAGCGGGCCCTCTGAGTGGTGCTAACAGACGCGATAGAGTTTGATCTTCCGGAAGGCATGACCTACAGGACTGGGGACTACCTGGCTATGTGAGACTTCTTCCTCGGGACTCGTTCGCCGTGTTACTGATAAATTCACAGCTTGCCTGTCAATCCCGATCAGGTGGTTCGTAGGGCCGTCGTGCGGCTCGGGCTCTCGGCTGAGCAAGAGGTGAGTTACTACTGTGGGCCGTTGAGTTGTGAATTGCAGCTGATGGCGTTCGACACCGCGAACACCGCGTAGATCGAAATCAACTCCGTGGGTCCGACGTCGCTGCCGGCGAAGAAGCCGATCACCATCTACAATCTACTCAGTGGTTACGTTGAGTTGCAACAACCCGCGACCACTCGGGACCTTGACATTCTTCGCTCGGCCAAGAACTCCTCCACCTCGACTCGAGCCCTCCAGGATCTATCGGCTAACTACGCTCAGAAGGTCTTCAACAAGCGTCTCAGCGTCCTCGACATCCTCGAGGAAAACAAAGACATCGAGGTGTCCTTGTCCACCTTCTTGCAGATGCTCCCTTCCATGCGTATCCGCCAGTACTCCATCTCGTCCTCGCCACTATGGAACCCTGCTCGCGTCTCGCTCACTCTCAGCGTTGTAGACGCTCCCGCGCTCTCCGGGCGGACCGAACCATACCTTGGGGTCGCGTCCACCTTCCTCGCTGGTCTTCGTCCCGGAGACAAGGTGCAGCTTTCCGTGCGTGCTTCGAACGCCGCCTTTCACCCGCCGAGCGATCTGTCCACGCCACTAGTCATGATTTGCGCTGGGTCGGGTCTCGCCCCAATGCGTGGCTTCCTCCAGGAGCGGGCGATGCAAAAGCTTGCCGGTCGTAAGGTCGCGAAGAGCTTGTTGTTCTTCGGGTGCCGCTCGCCCAATGAAGATCTCCTGTATGGCGACAGTGATCTCAAGGAATGGAGCGAGCTGGGTATCGTCGACATCCGGCCGGCCTTCTCCCGTTCTACGGCAGATTCGGAGAACTGCCGCTATATCCAAGAGTGAGTGACAGTCCACTCGAGGGAGAAGCCTCTGCTGAATCAGCTCCGACAGCCGTATCCGTCATGACAAGGAGCTCGTTGCCAAGGCCTTTGAGGAGGGTTCAAAGGTTCTTTCCTCGTCACGTTCGATGAAAGTTCGCTACTGACGCTTCCACAGTTCTACGTTTGTGGCGCAAGGAAGATGTCGGCAGGCGTGAAGCAGGCCATCGTTGACTACATCAAGGAAAACAAGTCTACAGACGAAGCCGGTGCTGTGGCTGTCTTCGACAAGATCATGGAAGGTCGCTACGCCACTGATATCTTCGAGTGAGAAATCGGATCGAACCCCGGCAGCGTAAGTCAGTGCTGCCGCAGTGTATGTCGCTTGTTGGTAATATCATCTTTTCCTGGGATTTGTTGATATGTCTCTTGTACGAGTATTATGTTGCAATGGACTGATCGAGTATGCTGGCGGTGCAACCAGTAGTGTCGGATTTGATGGTTAGTAGGGGATTACCCAGAATGGCAATATAGACGCTCTCAGATAACGGAGGGCGTCACGGGGGCCTCCATGCGCAGTGTTAAGTGAGGACAAGGATCGGGGAGGGTAGGTGTTGGGAATCAGGATCGCCCATGTCTTGGAGAGGCTGGTAAGCTGACCCAGGTTAGTACCACAGAATTATATCGGGATGGCCCAGAATGGTAACCTAGACTCTGGCAATCAATGTGGCGCCGATGTCTAGCCTTGACGATACTCAACGGTCGACTGTCCTTTCGTATCGAGCACTGGCCTCCATTGCGCCTAGTAAAATTCAGGTAGTTACACGTCAGATATAGTGCATCTTCTGTGTCCGTATCTCACGCGCGTGTCATAGACTACACATACATCGGGTCCACAAGTACGAGTAGTGGACGACTATCCGTAAGGTATTTGGACACAGATCCTCTCAGACTGCGGAGATCAAAAGTGTGACAACCTGGGCTGGTCTGCGAGCGACGAACCCGTAAGGCAATCGAAAGCCAGTTTGGACACAGCTGACAAGCGACGCAGAATGCCAAAAAGAGCGACAGAAGAGCGGTCTGGAGGCTCGGAAGACCTTTCGAATGCTAGTTTCTATAGTTTGGAAGTCTGGAGAGGGGGTCCGACCCCCTCCCCAGATTTTGCGTTTGGAATCGCTAACGAGTCGGACGGAGCTTGAAGCGAAATCTGGAGGGATTGTCCAGACGAGGTCTGTCACGCTCGACCTCCGAGTTCCTCCGATTTGGCGTTTGGAACTGTCAAAGCTGTGTCTAAATACCTTACGGATAGTCGTCCAGTACATAGCCAAGCACATAGCCGACAAAGCGTAGACATAGAGACAGGTAGATGCCAACAGATATAAATACAGATATTGGAGACTCGAGGAACCTGTCGCTGGCAACAGGACTGTTCTAGTAACGTACACATCATGAGAGCCGAGACTACCGGACAATAACAACCATTGCCTTCAATCATTTACTGGCGGGGTACGAGGGGGTACGTGTATGGATTGGGATGTAGTACCGTCCATTCACTGCAAGCCACGCGCAATGGCCACAACTGGAACGTGAACCGCCCTGACAGGTACGTATACCGGCATAGGGGGAAGCAGAGAGTCCAACCCGCCCGAAGTTGAACGTGGAGCTGGGAAGAACATCTGCGAAGAGAGCATACGTCCAGAGAGGTTATCTGCACCCTCGGCAAGGCGGGCATGACACTTGTTATGGATGCAGTGCGGGCACCTCGACTCGTTGATGGCAGCGATAGACGCTCCCGGACGCGACGAGATGTTGTGGGCATGATCGGGAGCAGCCCTGGTACGGCCCGCGCAGTAGGGCTTTACTAGCCACAAGGCAGAGGGCTACCACGACCGCCAAGAAGCCTACTGCGACATGGGAGCAAAGGGATTGTAAGCCTCGGATGTACGGATTGAATACAGAGCAACATACGAAGAGAGCCCGTCACGGTGATCTCGAGCTTTGGAGAGACGATGTCTGTCTCGATAAGTTGAGAGATGTTTGTGGGAGGCATTGGTAGAACTAGCAAGTACGACGCTGACAAGATGCACACAGACTAGAGTGGAGATGGCGAAAACTCGTTTGAATGGGGGTGGAGGGGGTTCAGTGAAGTGGGCGTGTTGATGAGTAACATCGTAGTGACCAGTCCCGAGAGGCTATATACCAGGACGGAGTACCAATCGTAGACCAAGAGTGACACGCTGAGTTTGCGTCGGACACCGCGTCACGCCCGTGACCCGGGATCTTGATCGGCCTCTGTCCGAGGAAGGACCAATGGCCCATGGCCCACAACTGTGGAACAGACAACCAATTCCAACTACGCCGGTCCTCGGTATGTATACTAAGATGACGATTTGAAATATTGTCACCCGTGGGAGCGTTGAGCCTTCTGGTCAGTTATCGGGGCTTCTGAACTGAAGAGGCCGTCCCTTGGGCTTCAGACCCCAGGGGCAGGGTGGCTCGTAGCTACTAGCACATGGCACTCCGAGCTCGAGCGCTTTCGAAGTCATTGTTGCGTTACGATTCTGACCCACTCACGGATGGTCACGTAAGGCGTCCTGGCGATGCATTATCAGATGGCGAATATCGGGCGACAGCTTGGTCTCTCGCAGGGCTGCTTGCTGAACGATGCATTGAGATGCAATGTCTGAGGCTATCTGAGATGGGGAATCGAAGACCGGGGGTACCGAGGTGCGCCCATAGACATCCTGCTGGTGCTGAGTAGCATGAAAACCATCTCTTCACTGGTAAAGCGTGACCTGATCTTACCGCGCAGATGAGATTTTTCTATGGGTGACACATCGACCGTGTGTGGTGACCTCGCCATCCAGGTGTTATTCTAGGGGTTGACCCCGAGGGGTGTGCGTGGTGACCCCAGTGTCACTTTCTACAATCGAGCCTAAGGCGGGCGTGAATACCTGGGCAGCCAGACTGTCATGCTCACCTCCGGAAAGTCATACTGTGTGCTCGGAGTCTCATGGTATAACAAGTTGCTGCATAGTGTTACAAAGCGGTCCACAACGATGTGGGGTCGTACATCGCTGGAGCAGCTAACCGTGCGCTGAAAGGAGCGACCGCTATGCTCTCGACTTACAGGGTGACATGAGTCATGACCATTCAAATGGACAGATATTAGACTCAGATGAATGGACAGGACCACGTACCTTATACATCCGTATGAACGTGGAAGGTATCTCTGGATCGGAGAGGCGAACAGGACACCAGCATGCTCAGATGACGCGGCGTCCGAGGAGGTCGAGGTATGTCTCCAGAATGGAATGGCGTAAGGGAAGATGCAGTGGAAGAGTTGGATCCCGCACCATCAGCGGAGTTCAAGGTCTCTAAGTGCTTGTCGGAAATTTGAATTCGAAGTGGAAAGTAACAAGTTCGTTCAAACCACACGCGAAGCGCGGACACGCAGCAAGAGCGCCTCTGAGTTGGGAAATTGGCGCGGCGCCTCGGCACTCTCCGAGGGCTGCCCAGCTTGCCGGTTGTCGCGGTTGTCGTTGACGTCGTCCACATCGTCGAGCTCGCTGTCGCCCACTTCCTTCACGTCGTCCAACTCCTGTCCTTCTCGTCGTCATGTCTGAGCTCTGCCCCGTCTACGCGCCCTTCTTCGGTGCCATGGTGAGTGGCAGTCTCAGTTCTGTCTTGGTCGATCATTGCGGCTCATGACGCATACATAGGGCTGCACCAGCGCAATCGTCTTCACTTGTAAGCTTCATGCCCTATTGTACGCCTGAACTACGCTGACGAATGACCCGCTCAGCCATTGGTGCTAGGTGAGCGGAACGTTGCCGCGAACAGCGACAGGAGGCTGATTGGTTCGCCAGCTATGGTACCGCGAAGTCAGGAGTTGGCATTTCCGCCATGTCCGTCCTCCGCCCCGACCTCATGATGAGGTGTGTTATCCCCGTTATTATGGCCGGTATCATTGCTGTGAGTATCTCTCACGACGTTCGGCGCGTTGGGTTATTGACGTGGGTTCCGCAGATCTACGGTCTCGTCGTGTCTGTCCTCATCTCCGGCAACTGTACGTGTCCTTCTTCGCTTGTTCGGACACATATGCTCACAGACACGTAGTGGCGATGGAGATGACGCTGTTCCAGGGCTTTGTTCAGCTTGGTGCTGGTCTCTCGGTCGGTCTCGCTGGTCTCGCTGCCGGTTTCGCTATTGGCATTGTTGGAGACGCTGGTGTACGAGGCACTGCGCAGCAGCCGCGTCTGTTCGTCGGAATGGTGCGTCCTATGCACGACAAGCACACCCTTCTACCCCCTGCAGGTATTGGTCGGACATTGGTCGGGAGTCTATCATTTCCCTGTCTTTCGGCCTCTGCGCCCTGGAACACAAGGAATTGATAGATTGCCAAACCATTGCCTACCAATATCTCGTGTTATGGGTTGCCGGGATGCGTGTCGTGATGATTCCGCTTTGTCAATGCTGTACTGACTAGCTTGCGGCCAGATCCTGATTCTCATTTTCGCCGAAGTCTTGGGTCTGTACGGTCTCATCGTAGCGCTCATCATGAACTCGCGTGCGGGAGACGTCGTTGGTGCCGTGAGTACTCACCGTTGCTGCTATAAACCACATCACTGATTGGTACCCTAGTGCTCTGCATAAGCCACATGAACGCGACAAACAGTGCAGCGAAGGCGGGCGCATATGCTCTACATATATGGACAATGCCCGACGCTGCATACCATCCTCTCGCGAGGAACTTTCACTGCACATCACCAAGTGCTTTCCGCTTCTCGCTTCTATAGTCATGTGCTGTATGGTACATATAATACCACCTCGTTCCGGCGATCTCTTGCGTTCTCGCATGCGTGGGCAGGGGGATACCCAGTACCTGCCTTTGGTTCCTAGATCTGACGTGGCTTCAGCGCCAAAAGTGAGATAAGATAACTTCAAGGCGGGTTTCGCGGGGAGCCAGTCGACATCCCCGCTTTTCCTCAGCTATTTCTGCCATACGACCGACGTAGCAGCCGTCGACGAAGACAGCGAGGGGGACGATGTTCTCGTTGCTTCCGACGTCCCTGCTTGCTCTACTCCTAGCTTCGCCAGCACTGACGGCGCCGACGACACCGAACGATCCCTTCCATGACCTCGCTGTCCACGCGCCCAAGCAGCCCGAGGAGCCGGTATGCTGCTTGAGACCCTTGTCGCCTATAGAGCCCCCCGCGGACGCGGACATCCTGCTGTCTTTCGAGGACTGGAAGGCCAAACGGCTGTCAGACGCGAAAGAGCAGGAGGCGACACCACCGCGTGCGGAGAACCACTCCGAGTCCACCGTCGCTGCAAACACGTCCCAGACGCCTCCGACGACGCAGGGCTCGCCGTACGTGGACGTGCAGGAGGGCCATGCGTCCGAGGAACGGCTGGAGCCCCACTTCCGTATCCCCATCACCGACCGCTTCAACTACGCCTCGCTGGACTGCTCTGCCCGCGTGCACGCCGCGCACAAGTCCGCCAAGTCCGCGTCGTCGATCCTCTCGCACAAGAAGGACCGGTACATGCTCAGTCCGTGCTCGGAGAAGAACCAGTACGTTATTGTGGAGTTGTGCGAGGACATCCGGATCGACACCGTGCAGCTCGCGAACTTCGAGTTCTTCAGCGGGGTGTTCAAGGACTTCTCCGTTAGCGTCGCGAAGACGTATACGACCAAACCGGAGGAGTGGACGCCGGCGGGGACGTTCAGGGCGCGGAATGTCCGGGGTGTGCAGGTGAGTATCACGAGTTCTCTTGGTAGCTGCAGCAGACGCATACCTTCTACACAGTCTTTCCACCCCCCACCCACCCTACGCGACTTCTATCGATATCTTCGCATCGACTTCCACTCGCACTATGGTAACGAGTACTACTGCCCGGTCTCGCTTCTCCGCGTCTACGGCCTCACACACCTCGACGCTTGGCAATGGGAGACATGGGAGGCGGAGAGTCGCGCGAAGCGATCCGCCGAAGAGGCGAGCCCTCCGGTCGCAGTCGTCGCTGACGCTCCTACGCCCGCGCACACACCAGTTATCCATAGTGATGACGCAGAAGTGGTCTCCCAGATCCTCGTCGCAAGCGACTCCTCATCTTCCGACATACCTGTCACTTCGGACATCCTCGATTCACTGCAATACAACATTTACACCTCTTCCAATATCCTCGATATACCAAAAACCCCGGAAGCCGCGACAGTACACGGCCAGGAGACCACGCCTCCCGCCAAGCCCGTTAGCGACGACGCCACCCACGACTCCGCACGACCTCATACCGACCATCTGTACAATACGCATGTATCATTATCGACCTCGTCGCACGTTCACTCCACAGCATCTGACAACCACTCAACTTCCATATTTATTGACACTCATTCGGACTCGGCCTCGCATGCTCCTCCTCACACTTCTTCATCCATTCGCTCATCTGCCACGACACTCAATGTCTCCTCTATTTCCATTATATCCCCTTCTCATGCCGCTCCTCCGGCTCCGCCCGTCTCCACTGGTGGCGAATCGATCTATCGCACCATAATGAATCGGCTCACGGCGCTCGAGGCCAACACCACACTGTACGCTCGCTATGTCGAAGAGCAGACCGCTGGCATGCGCGAGGTCCTTCGTCGGCTGACCGAGGATATTGGACGCCTGGAGGGCATAGTGGGTACTTCGCACCTTGGTCCGAGTTTGATGTTAACTGAATGCACCAGGGCAAGGCTCAGGCTCAGCTGTACCAGCGTTCCGTTGTCGAACTCGAGAAGCAAACCCGACGACTAGAGGACGAGCAGCGCGAGCTTCTTCACAGGGTCAACTATCTGACCGATGAGGTTAGTTGCCCCGCCCGCGTATGCAGTCCTCATGCACTGACATGGCCGATACAGGTGGTACTGGAGAAGCGCCTCGGCATCGCTCAGCTCTGTCTTCTACTCACCGTGCTCGTCTTCATGGCGCTTACCCGCGGCTCGAGAGGGGAGTACGCTCATCCTCCCGGCGCTCGGACGTCAGGGGCGATGCGGGAATGGGGTCGGCGGACGCTCAGTTTCAGCGGTGAGCTCGTCAACCGCCTTCGCACACGGAGTCCCACACCTCCGCGTGCTGTCGGCAAGAACCCTGGAGGTATGTGCATATGCTAGGGAGTTGCCGGAGTATATTGATAGCCCGCTTCTCCCCAGGCAATGAGGTCCTGTTCCCGTCAGTAGGAAGCCAGACCTCCGACGATCTGCCCCGCCCTCGACGGGCACACGCGGCTGGAACCAGCAGGAAGGCGCTTGCTCGCCCACATACACCCACATCCATTCGGACGCCCACCAACAGGCACTTCGCCCACCATCGCACGGCCATCCCCACATCCCCATCCCACGTGTTGGGCCCACGCCCGCCCATGCAGCGCTCGAGCTCAGGAAGTATGACGCTAGGCTTTGGCGGAATCGGCCCGGTACCAAAGTCGGCGAAACGCTGGGCCAGGACCGCGCACTTGCATGAGGTCAAAGTTGGAACGCCCAGACGCCATGGGCAGCAGAACGGAGACAACACCCCGGTTCCTTCGATGAGCGGCGACCAAGTAGCGCGGGATATCTCTGACGCCGATGCTAGTTTCGACGACGAGAACGCGCAGATCCTCGTCCTTCCTGCGGCGATGGAGCGTTCGGAGACGATTACGCTGGGGACCCTGGGGAGGGGCAAGGGACGGATGGTATCTGGAAGCATGCGGCAGTCCTCCCCGCTCCGGCCTGCAGCGGTCATCGACTTGTCTTCCCCTCCCCTGCGGGGGCGGGCTCTTGCTCCCAGCGAGGGTGACGCGAGCGAAGGTGACGCTTGGGTCGATACGGACGTCGATGGTTCGGAGTGCGACTTGGTCGTGGATGCGGGACCAGAAGGGGTGGTACGTGAACGGACATCGGTGGCGCATAGTTCGCTGTGACCTCTGGGTTGTTGAGGGTGCAGCTGTCTACCTGTGGCTGCGTGCTTCGTTGTTTGTCCTGTTTATTCGTGTATATGCTTTGGATAGGCTGACTGCAGGGCAATCTGATCTTCGGAAGGACACATGTTGACGCTTTGTGGCACGATCTACATCTGCTGAGCGGTAGGAAGTTGCATAGCGTCACTGACCAGCCGCCCGGGCTAGAGCAGCGTCTCCTGGGCTTTTGGCTGGCTTTTTTTGACTGTCCTACAGCGCCAGGCAGGATGCGAAGAATCACCAGGTGAGTTTTTGCAAACCACGCACGACTGCGATCTGACCTGAGACTTACAGATCCCATTGTCTACAACTCGGTCTTGGCTCGCTCCGGCGTATCGAGCACATAAACAACAAGCGTAACGTGTTTCACCACAGTGCGTTCCATGAACTGCTTGTACCTTTGGGATTGCCAGAATCGGAGGTCGGACAATGGCGTCAACCACCTGCGCAATGGCTTCAGCAACCGCTAACGTCTTGGATAACCTCCTTGTATGAGGCCGTCCCGGGAGTTCACGGAGAGCTGCAACAGTATCAAGGCGACAGGAGCTGCGCCGAATATAAGGATCCTCAATCCCAAATGTCAACAGACGAACACTCCTCCTATGTCCTCTCCAACCAATCTCGCTCCTCGCGACGTCTCCACGACGCTAAAGTACTTCAAGCTCGTCGGGGAAAGACCTCCAACGCCGTACGTCCACCTCGCAGCTTATGCGGCTCCCTGAGCAACGTCGGCTTGAATCCCAGCGGGCTGTTGTAAACGACGTGCGCGACGGTCGACCGCGAGGCTGAGTTCGCGTTCGACATCCAGGGATGTCAGTTCGTTTGGTTCCCGAGCATCGAGAAGGACTTCGTCGACGACGAAGTCATCAAAACCAAGTACTACGCGGAAGTGGGGTGCCTACTGAGGCAAAGGACAGGCGCGAACGCGTTCATATCTTCGACCACATCATTCGGTCAGTCATCCCGCCCATGTGGCTGGCGGGACCTGCACTGATGAACCACAGGCGCAGCGCCGATTCGAAGGATCAGCGTCTTGGATTGCATGGACCTGCAGTACGCTCATTGACAATGTGTACCAAGTCCCATCACTGACATTCTCTATCTTTATAGGAAGGCGTGCATATCGACGAAGCTTACGAGGCCAGCCAATGTCCAGCGCGCCAGAGTCCACCTCTCCGAGGAAGCCGACCGCTTCCTCCAGTCGCGCGTGCGCATCATCGACGTCTGGCGGCCCTGCCAAAACCTAGTCGCGCACAAGCCGCTCTGCGTCTCCGACTGGCGCACGTTCGATCCGACGGCTCTTGTGCCCATCGAGCTCTTCTACCCGCACCGCACGGGGACGACCTTCGGGGTCACCTACAATCCCGGGCTGAAGTGGCCCTCCCTCGTAGACCAGACCCCGGAAAGGTCATGCTGCTCAAGATGTACGACTCGCGCGAAGATGTTGCGAGGCTGACGCCGCGCTCGGCGTTCACGGATGCGACGAGCTCGAGAGACGCGCCCTAGAGGCAGTCGTTTGAAGTTCGGGCGTTGGTGTTTGACGTCGAGTGATGATCTCGTGAGATGCATGTCCCCAAGGTATCATTTGCATCCCAGCTCCTTGGTTCCCTTCGTCACAGCACTCATCGAGGTTCCGGCATCAAGGTCTGTCGCACAGCTCCTCGCCGCCCTGCGATACTTGGTGCTCGGAGCTGCGCAAGGGTGCTGCGCTTACGTTAGGCTCGCAGTGTCAGCCTCTAGTTCCTCTACGCTTACGTACGCCTCCGATGACTGCTTGAGCTTGATAGAGTTCAGAATTCGAACCTTGCTCCTGGGTTTCAATTTGTTCCTCTCCAGCCCACCATGCGTCGCTATTCACTGCGCCGCCGCATCTAGGTTCAATCAGGCTCATGATCTCGCAACTCAAGCCGGACGAGCATTTGAATGGCAGACGACAACGGGCCCCTGCTGCATCTTTAACTCCAGCGGACCCTTGATAGTTTCCGAACCGGTCAATTTGCAAGCTGGAGCCATGGCTTCCAGCACATACCATGTACGTATGTCTTCCATAGATCACGACTCTTCTTCTGCACAAAGTTCTCACATCCATCACGCAGGACTTGTCCCAAGGGGATCCTAGGAGCCGTTGATCCTGGATGCATGACACCAAGACCTCGCAAGGAGTCTGCCTCTCATGATCACCTTCCCTTGGCTCTGATCGCAGTGGTGCACGCATACTGCTTGCAGGCCGAGTTGCCGCGAGTGTTCTCTTGGCCTGACGATGGCTCCCTACAGTGTCCGAGTGTCTCTTGGCTTCCCGTCTTCTTAGCGCTCGCTGTCCGCGGCCTACTGCGACCAACATGCCCGGCAACTCGCACAGCTGCCTCGACTCGTGGTCTCGCAATGCCCGGGAGCTACATAGACCTGAGGAGGTTCGGGCGGCCGCTGTAGATCTTCAATGACGGCAAGGATCTCAGCGAATCGCGGCTATTCGCACAGGCCTCGAGGCCTCGCAGCTGCGCTTCGAGAAAGAAGCTCACGATGGGCAGCTCGATCCGCAGATGAGCGCGGGCCCCTCACGCTCACCCCGTCCTCCGCCTCCTGCGACACTATATAAACCATCTCCTCTTCGCCATGCACGTCCTCAACTCTCCCTAGTTGTGCGGTCAAGGCACCTCTCAGAGGCTCTTTTGACCATAGGACCTGGTACGACTCTTTGCCTCTCCGTCCCCCCAGCTCTCGCCTCCGTCGCCGTCGCCCGCGATTCCGTGACTCGTTCCACCACTTCGGCCATGACCTCGTCTTCGGAGCGTCCGACCACGCCGAGCACGCTCACCTTCACCTCTGGAGGAGTAGTTGAGGAGTCCCATTTCACTCCGAAGCTCATGGTTGCCCTAGTGGGCAGTCTAGGTACGTTCCGCTCCGTATCCCATCGACCGCAACCTCACGCCCCTTCACCTCTGCCTCTGCAGTGGGTTTCTTCCTCATACTCTTGGGGTTTTGGGTCGTGTCACGCAACACCTGCTGCGCGCGAAGCGGTGGCCGTCTCCCCCAGTACAACCGCACTTCGGTAGCGCGTCGCGGCTCCCCCATCGCGGATCTTGCCAACAGGTCGCGATGCCGGCTCTGTCCCTTCAGCAGACGCAAGGCCCACGAAGGCGAGAGCAGGGCTCGTGCTGCCCTTCCCACTCCTCCGCCTCCTCCGCCTCCTTACGTTCGTGCGCTGTCCCCACCTGCCTTCCGCGCTTCTAGTGGGTCGCCTTCTATGTCTCGGCTGCTGGGCTCCGGCTCTACTGCCGCCCGCGCCGGGTACTCGGGCCCGCCTGCCACTCCCGACTTCCCTCCCCCCGCCTACATCTCCCTTGCGCCTCGCCCACCCCCCGCATCCCTCAGTCGAGGTCGCTGATATGCGTTTTCGCACCCTCCTCCGCGCCCCTCCGCCCCCCTCATCGTCTGTCAATCGCTTCTTGGTGAATGTGATACTCTCACTACATAACCGAATCGTCTCCAGCTTTCGTCTGCTATGATGTACATTAGTCAAAGTGCTACTAGTGCTTGCTCGCTACGTCTTCAGATCTTCAGATGCTGCTTTGCTACTGTACATGACTTCGCTCGATTTCCTGCTCTGCAACCCGCTCGTATATGTCGCCTCGATATCGATCGCGCCTAACGCATCGCCACTCAAATGTAAAACTTCAGTTGCAACCCGCACGATGGCACCAGTAGCGAGCACTTGCCACAGGACGATCAACGAAGCGGCCGAAGAACGGGGGTCTGCTTGTCCGGTTCACTGACCGGACTGCAGCGGGTCTAGCCTCCGTCGGTCCTTCTCATCTCTTCTGTTGGAAGATTCCACCGGTGGGCGGTACACCTCGCGCACGGCCCTCGAGTGACGCACGGTTGCGCATGCTAGGAGGAAGGTGCGTTCGATGTCCATCCGGGCGTCGGTTTTGCCTTCTCCGCGCCGAAAAAGGCTGCGGACAGGTGCCAGCGGGACCCACTTGACGGGACGGACCGTCGCTGCACCGGCATCAATGTATCCTGCAAATTGAATGTTCTGACAGGCCGCCGGACAACTGAGCTTGCTTGCGGCTGTGACGTACCTTCGTGAAGTTTTCAGACCAGACCCAATGCGTTACGGTACTGCAGCCGACGGGATCTTACGGACACGATTGGTCAAGTTTCAACGAGCTAAAAATTTTACTCCGTGTCAGAGGCTCACCATGTTCCTCGGTTTTTAGGCGATGCCTCCTGTGCTGCGGGACTACAAGGATGGTATGGCAGTACTCATCCCGACCCTGATATGCTGATTGAGGAGAGCTCCCTTCTAGGCCCGTCCGACCACGGTGATGCTATGAGAACCGCTGGTACAGCGTGTGATCTTCTCCAATCAGATACAGGGTTTACACTAAATAAGCAATAGGTGACATCATCGATTGCCGTTTCAAGCGGCGAAGCCCGCCACAGGCGTTCAGTATGGATTCCATATATGGTGATCGGGGTCGCGTGCATTGATCGAATTGCACTGCTATCGTACTTACTCAAGCTTACTCACTACCCACTGCTTGCTGCCACATATCTCGAGCTTGACTCTCTCTTCTTCAAGCGCACTGGAGACGGCTGATCTATGTATCGGGAAGACAGCAAGACTTGGTGGGTCACTTGTATGTCGCTAGGTACTTCGAGCTCTCGCGCTGACCCGCAAAATTTCCCGGCAAGACTGTGCGAGTAAGTCAGAACTCTCCGGAAGTCATGCTGTTCTGATACCTGTCAGATGAAAACCGGACTCCGAAAGGCAAGGCACGTTCCTCCCTCCATTTTTACCATTCAGGCGCTGCCGAGCGCGAAGCCTCCTCCGGCTGACCGGCACGAGTGCGAGGAAGCTCGATGGGCGGTCTGTGGTCTAAATGGACCGGCGAAAGGGTGCATAAGGTGAGGCTGGACCCGGATTGCGACCAATTCACAAGGGTTGCGACTGATTCACGCAGATTGCGCCCAATTTACCCGGATTGCGCCCAATATGACCATCGATCCGCACAATCGGCCCCTTATTGGCCAGTGAGCAACAGCAAAACAGCGTATTCCCAGCGGCGTGAGAGTGGCGATAGATGTCAGCGAACACCGCAGTGACTGACCCCACGCCGCGTGCCGTAGAACCAGTAAGACCGGCTCCTGTCTGGCCAAATCATTGACGTACACAGTCAATGAGCCCTGCGCGGGGTGCAACGCAGGGCAACGGGCGCCCCGACTGACGGACGCTCGCGCCTCAGCCTGCGCACAGCCCGTCTTGCTCCCACTTCAATTTCCTATTATCACTTCATCTCTGGTCTACACTGTCGCCTTAGGCCACGATAAGAAGACTGAACTCCGACTCTTGCCAAAGACTCAGCCCAAAGCCCGTGTCTCTGTCCTGATACTTATATCCCCGGGCTCTCGACACTACCCCTCTAAAACATCCTATCCGCGGTGTCGACAACACCCTCGTCCTCGTCACCATCATCGCCCGTACCCTCGCAACTTTCCCCTCGTATTCAACACTCTTCCGCATCTTCCAAAACATTCATGGCTCCTTTCAACGTCGATAAAGAACCTCAGGAGGGCGGCCCGCTCTCGCTGGAGCTCATCATTGTGATCACTGGCTGCTCCGGTACGTTATATTCACCCCCTTTCCACTGAAAACAACACCCATGTCGCGTCTTCAGCGCTATTCATCCTCATGGTTGTTGGATTTTGCCTCGCCGCGCGTAAGAAGTGCTGTGCGCGGACGCCCGCGTGCGATCTCAAGCACATCCACAACTACGCTGCCCATCGCGGATCGCCTATCGCCTCCGTCGACAGATCCAAGTGCCCTCGCTGCCTCAGCGATAGGCGTCTTGCACGTCAGACGGGGAGCGTTGACACCACATCGCCCACCTTCCCGCCCCCTACAAAGCCTCCCATCGGGTTATGTCCACGCGCTGTGACATACTCGACGTATGATGGGTTACTGCTTCCATTCCGAGGACATTTGTTGTGCCAGTCGGTATCCCTGTATCTTCATCATTGTCCAATCCTGTGTTTTAGCTCTTTGCTATACGTTGCAAGTCTTTTATACCCTGAGTTCGGTGTGCTTTTCTCTCTGTCTCGTCGATTAGCTACTCTGTTACTCGCTATGTCCGCGCCTTATCAATGTCTCGTTCTCGCTGTGCTGTCATGTACCTCGGTTTAGCTTGTTGCGTCTGTTACAGACCACTTCCTGGATTGTACCAGACTCCGGTATGCCGTTATTATATCTCACTTGTTGCTCTTCCACCTTCTTTGCACGACTCTTGACTTTCGAGGATACAGTTTTTCTGGATCATTCTGGCTCAGACCGGATGTCAGAACAAGGGATACATGTATCGACATAGAGCATAGCATGATACCGGTGACATGCGCCCAAACAACATAGGAGGCATCGCTCTACAAGCCTTGGCTATCGACGCGGGGCGATTGTTAGCCTAATCGAGTCGCGTTCAGTATGATTACTAGATATGGTAATGACGACCACCATAGTGGGGTGGTCCCACGCCGAGATCTGGCCAATTGCCACCGCCATCGGACGACCGCCCGGCCAGCCACCGCCTTTCTGTCAGCATTATGCTTCTTGTCAGTTCTTGTCCGAATCCTATGATAGCGTTCTGCGCTTCCTGTCCTAGCCGCAGTATGTCGCCGTGTAAAGATGAGTAACATGTGAGAAGTAAGAACGACGCTTCACGTCCGGAACTGATCTAGTGCTTACTTAGGGTTCTGCTCCGGTCGCTAGTCGGGGAAGCGAGAACTCCGAGTAAGCTCTGAGCGCGCTGTCCGCAAGGGTCGGTGTGCTCTCTACGATGGGAGAAGGGAGGGCGGTGAGCTTTGGGTCAGCTGAACAGGTCTAGAGCAGAGATAAAGACATACGTCGTATGCATGTCCGAGGCGGAGGAGTTACGCGTGGCTGCCGAGCTCGGGCTGTAGTCCTCGTGGTACGCATATGAATGCGGACCGTCAGGGTCGCCGACCTTTCTCTGGTAACGGCGGGAGACATCCATGAGGCTTGAGATGAGCTCGCGCCGCGACCGGGCTGTCCAAATGGGGGCACGGAGGTTCCTCGTGGTCGGCGATTAGGTGGACTGTGCTTCTAGTGCGTTCTTCGTTCAGGGTCGAGGGACTTTTTTGGTAATGGGCGGGCGCGTGGTGAGCGACACGGAGACATGAGGTACGGGCCCTGTGAGAAGTCACCATTACCAGCGTCGAGAAGCGCCACAACGGCACCATGCGACATGACTGCGACCGCTAGCTATGCCGTCCATACGGGTGCGCCGGAGGTCTTGACAAAAGCAGCTCTCGACGATTGTGCAGCGCCGTAACGCTGCGCCCCTGGGAGCGGTCTGCTGGAGGCTCCTTGGGTACATACCGGGATATTCGAGGGCTCTTGGCACCGTGGCAAGAATACCTCGTTGCACAGCTTCCAGAGTATCGGCGGTCGGTTCTTCACGTACACAGAAACTGGAGCGCGATCAGTTAGTGCCTCGTGATCGCGGTGTCGGAGAGAATTCAGTGCCACGAACACCGTCGGTGACAACACACCAGTATCCCACCTGACGAGTACGGCTCTGGAAGCAAGGAAGGAGGTCCGAAGTGGCGCCACCAGACGCGCTTCCTTCCCATGATCGGAGAGAGACTTCGGGCGCATGACCGGGCGCATCGCCTGAGTGTCGATTGGCTACAAGGTTGTCATTAGCAAGATCTATCCTCGCATCTACAGCCTTCTACGGTCAAGTAGCATGAGTACGAGTACACTGGACTACACCTGTACCTCCGATTGATCAGGTCGGCAGGGCATCGGGGAAGGTGCAAGCTGACCGCACAAAGTATTACTTAGCATGAGATCAGTAACCCGATGTAAACGACTGACCGACAAGCTCGCGAGCCTATGTCACTTCATCCTTGACAAGGGAGGCGTCTGACGGGAAGTGCAACCCCGAGCTCCGCTCTCGCAGACGCTTGTGGTCACGATCGGTTACCGCGAGCAGGCGGCTGCTTTGCGCTGTTGCCTTGAGATTGCGGGGGTCGTCTGCGAGCGTGACGCCAGCACAGATCAACATGACGGCAGAAGGTCCCGGCGGCGCACGTCGGATGTGCGCAGGTCATGGTGGACGCTGACTGACAAGGACCCTCGCGCTTTTGATCGTCCCCTTTGACCGCACGATCGCCATCTACTATGGCGCCACGCGTGAGGTCCTCCCAGGCACTTGAAGGGCGGCGAGCGCATCGCCGAGCTGTTCGACTTATCAGAGTGAGACAGGTCTTCTGCAGGGCTGACTCTGATTGGGGTCATACTTAGATCTCTGTGCTCTTGAGCGGCTCTGCTGTGAGCGGAGATAAGTGGGATGCCGCTGCAGCTTCTAGGGTTCCAGAGGACGGAGCGCAGCCCAAGTTCCGACAATCTGGGGTCGGAGCCGCGGAGTTTTCGGTGCGTTATCTCCACTCGCAGCTTCTCTAGACTATATGGGCGCAGTCTCGACATGGGGTCGTGGAATGTCCGGGCCACGACACTGTCTGGGTGGTGTAGTCTTTGACATACCCTAGATCCTTGGGAGATTCGGAGTTCGCGACCGCACCAGTCTATTCTCTTGCATGTCAGCTGAAAAGCCCGCTATCCTCACAGTGAATCCCATGAGGCAGTTTGGGAAGGAGTATGAATTGCGGATATATGCAATGCATATGCGTACCTCGCGCGGTGCTCAGGATGGCCGTATGTGGCGAAGTGGTCGTAAGCGCTTGGGGTGACGCCCAAGTCACGCTCGCGCCACGTTGACGACGGCGCCTGGCATATCTCAACATCTAACCACGAACTCCGTCTACACTTTCAGATGCCTGTCCCAGTCCGTCTCCTGGTAATCATACGACGTGAACGCAGATACACCTGCTTTGAAATGCGAAGAGGACGCAACCTCGCGATCCGGTAGATCTATTCAGGTAGCAACCTGGGATAGGTTAGGTTACTGTGCGCTGACAAGGTGCGCCCAAGCCTAAGCCCTGTGTCCACCATTACCTGAAACAGGGTGAGCAAGAGGTCACTGATTACTGTTACTGTACTGATCTGCGATGTCAGATCATACCCGTTGGATTGGCTGCAAGCCTGACACTTGCCGCAAGGGTGCCGAGAACTCGGAGGGCGCAAATCTTACATCCCTGCCCATCCAAATGTCCTCGAATCCCAACTACATCTACGGCACCGTACGATATGTGCGAGGGTTATGCCTTGTACGTTATTACGTCCAAGACCCGCCGGCGCGTCAGTCAGCGCTCAGCTGTCAGTGGATCAGCGAGCTTTTGAGGATTACTGCTCTGCCGATCGACCCCTTGTCACTGGATAGGTATATCGAACATACCAGGTGCGTGAGCGCTCACTCAAGGGAGTGTTCTGTACTGAGCATTGCCGTATGTTCGTCTAGATCTCGCCATGGTGCCTTAATGTTGCAACCAACTCCCCTCCATGGGCCGCCCATGAACATAAGTGGGACACTGACGCATTGCCGAGTCAGGGACCTAGTGGTCGGGCAGAGTGTTATCTTGGAGCTCGCGTCGTCCTAAGTCTTGGATGAGGTGAGTTGCACTGAATCGCTCTCTGCTTGTCCATCGCGGTGCGCTGAACGATCCAGAATCGCTACTTTTGCTGCCCGGTCAGCTGTCGATCAGCAACTCGCCAACGCTGAGGGATTCCGATACGAGCGAGGACTACGGAGCGCCACGTCCCGAGATGTTCCTATGCAGTGCGCTCCCCAGTTCGCATGTGCTCCGCCCCACGGGGAGAAGAACAAGTGGTCCTCGCTTGCCGATAGCTGAGCCGAGAGTACACCAGGGAACGCTGTCTCGGTACTGCCGAGTGGTCGTTATTACACACAGCCTCACTCCGCCCCGCAACTTGGAGGTCCCACTTGACTGCTCGAGACATACGTGATAATCGGAACCTCGCAGGGCGATTGTCGGCGATCAAAGTTGGTCAAATTTCGACGCGCCCCCGTACGCTCTCGGGTCGTCCTGCATGTCGAAAACCACTCCGAGCCGACGTTCAAATACTTCACACCGTCATCAAGACACCTCGCGAACCATCTGCCTACGATGCGGACGATATGTACAGCCTTCGTCTCTCGTGGAACACGGAAGCGTAGGGAAATCAACTAGACCGCTGGCCTTGGGTCTGATGTCGCACGTCGCGAAACCTTCGTTCTGTTCAGGGCCAAAATCGCCTAGTACGTCCACATGCCTTCTTGATGGCCTGCAAACTTATAGAGTGGTCGTCCTAGACCAAATACGGATCTGGGGGGTCAGTGCCTGCTTCCGAATCTCCTAACAGACCTGCGCATCAGGCAATTTCGCTGTTCGAGTCTCCTCGTTGCGCACGCATGTCCTTCAAAGCAGTTTCATCCCAGGCCGATATCTCCGTTCTCCGATCCTCTGGCGATCTGGTCTTTCAAGAGGGATCCAAACGAGGCATCACTCTCCCGGTGGCGTGTCTGTGGCACGATGGGCTGCACGAGCGTGTAGCGTCAGCATAGGTGAGTCGTACTTGGGTATGAGACTCTATCTAGTCGCTCATTTTCCTTAAGGCAGCCGAGATGCCGAGCTGCCAGATGCCTCCCGCTGCTGTACGTCTGGGCAAAGCCTCCACATCTGTAGCTGCTAGCTTAGGGTTCGGAGCGCTACTAGGAGCTTACACTGCGGTTACTAGGAACGTGTTGGGTGCATGGGTGCGGCACTGATGACACTGCTCTTAGGCTTGGCCGCCATCACCGATATATGAAGGTGGTTTGACAACTCCCACGCACTCCTTCCGGTCCGCGGTCCAAATAGCGCAAAACATGGTATTTGCCCTAGCCCCAGCGCCAGAAGTTGCTTGAGCGGTCAATCAAGCAGCGTGCGGGTGGCATACATATAACTGCGAGTCCGAGTCACCACTATGCCCTCAAGTCCTCCTCCATCGGCGGCACCCCCTCTCAAGGCTCGACCCCACCGCATTTACTGACATACTTCCCTTTTCGTCGCACCGTCCCGCGCTATCCCACCGCCAGCGGTCAGTCTAGTATGTTTCACCCCGTTGCATAACGTGGACTGACATCCGTCGCTCCATGGGTTTCGCGACCAGCAATGGCTCCCCTCACGACTTCGGACACGTCCTCTGGCCCTAGCGGTGATCTATCATCCACCGCTCGCATCATCGTTGGCCTCGGTACGCTTCCTCTACCGAGTTCTCGCGTCATCGGCTCATGAGCCCCATCTCCTCTTCCTCCTTCTGCGGGTGTCTAGCGATCTTCACATGCGCTCTACTTGGCATGTGGTGCGTCTATCGCAATGGGAAGACTACCCTTTGCTTGTTCAGAACGCGTCGGTTCGGAGCGCCTTCCTCGCCCGCTCTCGCACACAGCCGCCGGCGCAGCGGCGCTAGCTCCCCTACCAGCACCATCTCTTATCCATTCAAACGCACCAGCTCCGCGAAGAAAGGGGCGAAGAACGACGACGGCTCTATGTATTCGCAGGAGAGCATCCAAACTCCACCTCCGACGTACTACCGTCCTCATTCCCGCTGCCCCTCGTATGAACGGAGTGTCCCAGTCACGTCCGCCAAGCATCTCCCAACCCCGAACTCCCCCACGCTCGTCCCGCCCAACTGGCCTGTGATCTTGAAGCTTGCAGGTGGGAGACCGCGCAGCAACGACAGCATCCAACTTGCTGCTGAGGTTTCGTCCGAGAGAACTGCCTCTCCCCCTCATATCGCACCAGTGGTTGAGAACGCACCTGCCATGACTTCAGATGCGGGTTTCATGGAGGAACCTTCCAAGACCCCTACTCCCTCCAGAGTTCCCCGTTCCCAGCTGTCTCGGTTCCCCAGGAACTGGATTGTTACTCACCGACTTTCCGACCGCGGTGGTCATTGATGGCAACAACGTCCATGCCATGCATGCGCTCAGAGCGCATTGTATATCTGAACGTTGCTCTTCGGTTATCGATCACATCGGCACATTCACCTTCGCCTTTCTACGCGCTTGTCGCGTCCATAGTGTTTCCACCTCCTCATCACATCCCATCATGTCCTTTCCAGTCCGCCCCAAATTCCTCACGTTCTGCGTCATTTCCTGCAAAGTACATTCTTGAGTATGTTGTACGGTCGTTGCGCTTGTTGTATCAATGGAGAGCTTTCAACAGACAGGAAGGGAGGTTGCCTCAGCCAGAGTGACGAGATCGATGCGGGGTATCGCAAGGTGTGGCGACCGTGCTCAACTCCCACACGCTGCAGGCTGAAGGCCTTCCCCCGACTCATCGGAAGAAGACGCACCGGTCCGCACTGCTCGAGCGACCGTCGACATCCATATTGAACTGAAGTCGACTTCTGTGGGTGCATATTGAAACTCCGTGTCGCCGCGAGGTCCAGATAACACATGGTCAGCAGCACCGAAGTGAGATGAGGTCGCAGCCTCGCCGTGCGGGGCGCGTCTTATGGAGAGTTTAATGACGATCGCTGTATCCAGATATACCAGTTCATCTCGGGCGCGGAGAGGCCTTGTATTACCAGCGAAGCTCTCTCATCTGCCCGCTCAGCAGGCACCGCGCATGCAGCCACAGTGGTATCATGACTTCCTCTCGGTGAGCAGACATAGGCCGTCCATGCGTTCAGTTCGGTGCCCAAACGCCCCAGAATTGGGACGTGTTCGTGATGGTGTTGCTAGTCAGCTTCCACGCCCGAAGATTACACACCCCTACGACTACCGGGCGAGACTCCCAGGTGAACTATTAAACACCCGGCACCGACGCGCATCTCACGAGCCTTTGTCGGGATGGAACCGTTTTGCTACCGCGGGCTACAACAGCGCTCACACGCCGCTCATTTGCGTTTGTTAGGGTCTTGTGGCGGCAGAAGATGCGCCTGATGCGGTCATCCAGTTATCTGGCATAGACATGTAGCATGTAGTCTATCATTACCATGGCGTCTCGTGTTGATCCAGATCTCTCGTCCCCGCGCACTGGTCGTGTACGATCCCAAGCGACCATGACAAGCTGCCTCCTGTCGACAAACTGTAGAGTACAGGCAGACCTGACAAACGCCCAGGGATGAGTGACAGCATGCTATGTTCAGGACGTAAAGCGCACTCATAAAGTTCTCAGCCCCGTTCGCAATTGCCACATGAACCTCCGGGATCCGACCTGCCCTACTCCAACTGCGATGTTGAAGTGTAAGAGTAGCGCGTTGCTGCGCGCCACCGAGACATCTGTTCGAGGAGCCTTCGGATGACAGGATCAATCGTACGGCGTCGCCTAGGTGGTTCGTGTCCACGACGCCATCCGTCCACGCGTCAACTGCGTTCTGGGCGGTACAACCCGTCAAAGTGCCTCTCGAGAACGAGTCAATGTGGAGACGGACCTTTGTCTCAGTGTAGCCTGAGTATCCGGATGAATGCGGCTCATCTGGCTCCCCTTCACGACTTCTGCAATACTGACCGGTGTTCGAGATATGAGGGGAGGGATCGAACGCCTGCTGGCCATGCGGAAGAAGATGATTAATACAAGGATCATTACGAGATTTCCCGGAAGCAATGAAGGTCCCATTTTTAGGCAGTCAGGGTGGCTCACGCACCTCCAACGTCGGACAAGCACGGGGGCACTCTGCGGGTGAGCGTCGTGGATCTCTATCATGCGCCTTAACCACTCCCTTCGTACGCTCCGCGGACGACTGCCAGATATTGCGGAAAGCGCGAGCTGTGCCAGCCAGAGAGTGGGAAGGCCCCTGGCGTGACTGCACCAGACCACTACCATCCTTGTAGTACGTTGACTCCAGCGGTTCCGGTCGATACTCTGTGGTAAGGTTAACCGAGACGAACGAAGAGTAACAGTCCGCCAAGGTCACAAGGAGGAACGCCCGTCCCGGCCGCAGTAGAAGTGACTCACTGATTGAATATCGAGCATCACCGCAATCATGCGATCTGACCGTCTTCCTGAGGACCCACAATGTACGACGGAGAGCCCGAAGTCGAAGTTGACACACAGCGGCTCCGATGAAGGGCTGGAGTCATACCTACACCCTATCAGCTTCCGCTCATGAGTCTCTCCGAGTCCGGATTCCGAGATCGGACTTACCATCGACATCAATCAACGATAGCGCGAGTGGCACCTTGTACAGTAGGGACCGAGTCTCCATGCTTCCGGGAGTGCACGAGACAGAAGCCTGCGCAGAAGCAGTGCGCAGGGAACCGCAGTTGTCACAAGTGGGTGCACCACATTGCGACCACAACGGTCCTCAATGCGCCGCAGTCCCGACCCGCTGCGCAACCGGCGCTTATATCCGGCGGTTCCGACGTAGTTGGAGGAGAATCGTTTGCTTGCGCAAAGTATGGCGTCCAGGCTGGATGTTGCGGGTGGAGAGAGATATAGCGTCTGTTGGACTCATGAGCGCACAAGGCTGGTGCGCTCGCAACCGAGACTTGGCACGCAGCGGACCACAGTCCATCGCCGGACCTGCAGCCATACTAGTACTGTACTGGAGACGGTATAAGAAGGTCAAAATGCAGAAGGATGGAGAGCAGGCCACTCTCACTCACATCATCTACAAACACTCGAAACCGCCTTTGCATCCTCACACCCTCACTGTCTTCTCGTCATGAGCAACAACGCTAACAACGCGACGGCTCCGGCCGCCAACGCCACCACGCCTGCGAAGTCCGAGTCCACCACTCCCACTTCGGCGGCCAAGGGCGCGGACGATAGTCAGTGTACTCGTCTCCTATACACAAGAACTAAACTCACCGCATCGCCGGACAGCCAAGTCCATCGCGTCGCAGACGTCGACGCTCTACGACGCCGAAGACAAGAAGGCCGACACCAAGGACACCAAGAAGGGGAACACATTGGGCGCGTCCTCCTCCGCCTTCGCTAAGAAGGCTAAGGAGCAGGGCTGGGCTGCCCCTACCGCGACCCGTCCTTCCTTCGGCTGGTGAGTGTGAGCCGAATCGGGTGAAGGGCTCGGTGCATTGACATAGTGGCGTCCAGAGGTGCTCCGGCGCCGTCGATAGACTCCGCAATGGTCCCTGCCGGAATCGCGGGCGCAGATGTCGTCGTGCGCCTGTCAAGCATGCGATAATGGTGGATCATTTTGGATGAGTGCGAATGGACCTCGTTGATTTCGTATTAGTCTCGATAATGTTCTAGTTGCGGAGGTTTAGCGAGACAGAAAGGTGGATGAGAAACTTGCGCGTGACCGTGAAGAGGAAGAACATGCGACTGACGAACTTGTGCAAGATGCCCGTCCATCTGGTCAGCACTAGCCAACGCGATAACCGGAGATTCACCGCTGTTGGAAGTTCGGCCGCCACCTGATACAGTGCCTTGGATCAGAACGACATATCTAGGGGACATCCGTGGAGGTGGAACGTACCTGTCAGCAGTAGCAAACCCTCTGCCCGACTCGCGCCCTCAACCTGCCAGCGGAGGTCGCCAACTTGAACCCAATCGGGGACGCGTCGGCGCGAGCAAAGTCGATGGTCGCGACAGTGGTTTGTTGCTCATACGAGCAGCAACACGGCGTTCTCGTGGCAACGGCTGTCAAGAGCCGAGCAAGCGGGTGAGGCATGTTGAACGCAAGGCAGAGCAAACGGAATCCTACAAGGTCAAACAAGTCGAGCGCCTGTGACTGCCCTCTGCCCATCGCGCCTCCGGTACTAGAACCTTGCTCCATCTCGTGAGCACCGTGCCGCCTATCGGCCGCATGATGCAACGTGCCCTCAACCCTTGTCCAAGGCGGCACATCGGGACAGCGGAGGCGCGAGGGCGGCCCAGTCTTCGCGTCTGTAGTCGCCGCCTGTGAACGCTAGCTGACCGTAGCGCTGATAAGTATATAAGAGCAACTACAGGCGCAAGAAGAAAAGGCAAGCGACTCACAGCAGTCGAACGCATCCCACAGCCTCTTCAGCAACCTCGGGTCGCAGATATGAGCAACACGACCGAAGGGACTAACCCCGTCACGCCCGCTGCCTCGAGCACTCCTGCTCCGGCGTCCCAGGCTCCCATGGATGACGGTCAGCAGTCAACACCTAGTGCTTGACCCCGCATGAAGACTGACGGCCTTGCCATCCGTACAGCTGTGTCTAACACGTCTGAGACGTCTACGCTCAAGGACGTCAAAGACACCAAGAGCGACGCCGCGAAGAAGAACGGGACGACGCTCGGTGCCACCTCTACGTCTTTCGCGAAGAAGGCGAAGGAGCAGGGATGGGCCGCTCCTACCGCTACGCGCCCTTCCTTCGGCTAGTGAGTCCCAACGCGTTTTCCCTGGGACCGAAAGACTGAGACGATCTGCTGCGCAGAGTCTTATTGGCACCACAGACTTTGAGAGGGTTGCGAATAGCGTCGGGCGGCTCCGGGGATCGACGGTGTTGCCATATCTTGTGTTCGCAATAGGATCGAAATGGCCGTAGTGAAACAAGCGTGATCTCGGACGATCCCTATAGATTCAGCATGGAGCACAACCCGTACCTGCCTACATAAAATCATCCATCATCTCCTGAACGGACCGCGGTTGCGGCACCTCGTCCTTGTCCTCTACGTTGAAGAGATTGTCATATGATCTCGCCGCCTTCTCGGCCTCCCGAGCGCGTGCGAGCTCTGCGTCTGCTTTCTTCTGTAGCGGAGGTTCAGCATGCAGACTCCGATGATTACAGGAGGAGACAACCTTCTGCGCGGCAGCGGCTCGCTTGGCGGCGTTCTCCTTCTTGATGCGCTCGATGCGCTCTTGCTCGTGATCGACTTGTCGCTCGACCTTCGTCTTGTTCAGTCGGTTCACTATCACGTTCTCACGTTTGGGGACATGTGCTGAGTAGCATGGCCTATATCAGAAGGTTTTACCAACGTATTTTTGGCGCCAGACTTACTGCGCTTCACCTGAGAATGACAAAGTCTGTGATATGCTCGCGCACATGAAGTAAGAGGCGCTTACCCGCTTGTCGTTGTGGAATGAGACCTGCCCGACAGCCATATCACCCGTTTTCTGGAAAGCAGGAGGTCAGAGGCATACAAGCAAGAGGTATTGAACGCATCGACCTTCAGGTTATCGGCCGGAGTCCAGATAACAGCGATGTTATCCTTCTTATTGCCTGTGGACCTAGCGCTTTCAGTTGACGGTGAACCAGTGCAACATGTTCCGGGGCTTACCTTCGATAGAGTTCGCCTTCACGAGTTGAGCACAGTCGATGAGCAGAGGTTCTGGGATAGCGTCCCATGTCATGCCCTCAGGCATTCGCAAGTAGACGTGTGCGGATGACAGCTTGTCGACGTGGAACCAGACGTCTTGCAGCCATGCGTACTTGATCAAGTCCTCATCTGGCCGGAAATGTTGACCCTGAGTGACCAAAGTGCGTTCTGCGATGCTCACTTTCGAACTTGTCCTTCCCCATGTAGATTGTAACGGGAGGGTCGACAGCTACGAAGGAGCGGGACATCGGATGAGCGTACTTATGGCGAATGATGACCTTTCCAAACAAGAACTCACCTGTTGAAGTGAAGAAGAGCACCATGCTTGTTGTGGTTAAACTGTTCGATCTGACGAGTCGTGTATCTTGGTCACCGAAGGGAAGATTGAACCTCGCAAATAGACGCCTCAGGGGTAATAGGCCGCTGCTGCCCAGAATGGCAAGCAAGGCGCCTACGGTTTACGTCAGCAAGATGTGTCAACAGCAAAGACCCAGCTCGCAGGACTCGGAGACTGAAACTCATTCCTCCTCCTCCCTGGTCTACTTACATTCAATTCTACATGCCCACAAACCCCCTCGGGCTCGCCACCATCAGCGCTGCCACGAGGCAGTACTCGGCGTGGCCGCGTCTGGCCTGGGCGGCGGCGTTCAAACCTATCATTGTCTTCCGAAACAATAAGACCTGAACGTCTTTGCTTTCGCTTTCGTATATATCCCTCTCTTCCTTCATTCGACTCTACGACTTCCACCAGAGATGGCTTCCTCATCTACACTACTCTACAGCCTCCTAGCTGCTTCAGCAGCAGCGGGCGTCGCCTACCTCTTCTATCTTGCTGTGCTCGAGCCGGCATGGAACCCTCTCCGCCAGCTTCCCGGTCCACCAACTCGCAGTTTGTTCGGGAATCATATGAGCATGGTTCTTGAGTGAGTACCTCCATTTGGTCAGTGTGCTCTCTTTCCTCTCCGACAACGTCCACGGATCCTCGATGCGGATGGGCGCTTACCGTGCGGCCTCGGGGAGGGCAGGGTGAGGGGAAGGTGTTCTTGGCACACGAGAGGATACACCCATATGGACATCGCTGGTGCACGGCTGAGACGTCTATGGACCCAGAGAGGCATGCAGCTGCTAGCGCCGTCGGCGAGGAGCGGATAGCCGTTTACGTGCACCGAAAGCTGCCACAGCTTTCTGCTCATATGCACCGAGACGTGGAAGTGGAAGTAGTCAATGTGATGAGCAGATCAGCGGAAGCCCGGTCGTCTGGGGATTCTGACTTGCCACAGTTCTCGTCCCGACCTGACTTCGCTGACCGCTCGACAGTCCGTCCAGATCCCCTCGTATACACGAAGCATTCGTGAAGCACTACGGACGGAACGTGAGGATACGCGGCTTTCTCCCGGTAAGTGTGAGCTCGGCTTTGACAGGCTTTCTCCTTGCTGAACTCTACTGGCAGTGGGACCAACGACTGTTTACTCTCGACCCCGTGTCGCTGGCACACATCCTCAAACACTCTACCATCTACGAGAAGCCATGGCAGTCTCGCGCACTCATTGGCAGCTTGATTGGGATTGGCATGCTCGCTGCGGAAGGCCAGATGCACAAACGACAGCGCCGGGTTGCAACCCCGGCGTTCTCCGTCCAGAATATGCGTGCACTCGTGCCCGTTACGTTCCGGAAAGCCCTCGAGCTCAAGGAACGATGGCTCGCTCTCATAGCAGATGCGAAACACGACCCTGACGGCGATCGGTGGAAGGGCGGAGCGAGACTGGACGTCTGCCATTGGGTCAGTCGGGCGACCTTCGACGTCATCGGTCTTGCAGGCTTCGACTACGAGTTCAACGCCATCCATGATGAGTCTAACGAACTGTTCATGGCGTACAAGGAGATGTTCGAGATCGCCGTATCTCAGCAGGGAGGCGGTTTCTGGGAGCTGGCGATAGTATACGCCCCTATCCTCGACCGCTTCGCGGTGAGATGTCTCGATCCGTGCTTGTAAGCTGTTGATCCCAACTCCATTTCTCCAGCCCGGACAACGGTACTCTGTGGTGAAGAAGTCCCATGAGGTGATCAAGCGCGTCGCTGGTCGTCTGATCCAGGAAAAGAAGCGAAAGATCGAGGAGGCCGAGAAGGCTGGCACCAGCTATGGCGGGAAGGACCTCCTTAGCGCGCTTCGTGAGTGTCTCTGCCAATCGCTGCTTTGCGTTCCGAGCTTATTCCTGGATTAGTGAGGTCAAACGCTGCTGCGGATCTGCCTCCCGACCAGCGCATCTCCGACGAAGACATCCTGCACAACATCAACACCTTCATGTTCGCCGGCTCCGACACCAGCTCCCTCTCCGTCACCTGGATCCTTTACCTGCTCTCCGTCTACCCCGAAGTCCAAGAACGTCTGCGCACCGAGCTGCTCTCGATCGCCCCAACAGCCCCTCTCGAGACACTCACACAGGACGAGATCGCTTCCCTGTACACGAAGATCGCCGAGCTGCCCTACCTTGAGAACGTCGTGCGCGAGACGCTGCGCCTCATTCCTCCAGTGCACTCGTCCATCCGCGTGGCGACAAAGGACGATGTGATCCCGACGTCGACCCCGGTGAAGCTCCAGACTAAGTATGGTGACAACGAGGAGGCGAACAGCTTCGTGATGCCGAAGGGCAGCTGTGTGCATGTGCCGATCGAGGCGTTCAACCTCGATCGCGAGGTCTGGGGTCCGGATGGCTGGGCGTTCAAGTATGTCCTCTGTATGCCTGCGTCTCATCCGATCGCAGCACTGACTCTGGCATCTTTGAACAGACCTGAGAGGTGGGACAACCTCCCCGAAGCTGTGAAAGCGCAGCCAGGACTGTACAACAATATCCTGACTTTCTCTGCTGGCCCTCGAGTGAGTCTCTAGCGTCCTGTGAAGTCCGTGCTTGCTTGATAACACATCGCGCACGTAGTCATGCATCGGGGTCAAGTTCTCTATCATCGAGATCAAGATGTTCATGTTCGTGCTCGTCACGAACTTCAAGTTCGCGGAGTGCGATAAGGTCGGCAAGGCGAACGTGTACGTTATCTGTTCTGTCTCATGATCCTTGCTCGGATGCTGACCCTTGCGCTGCAGTGTGCTTACGCGGCCGTATGTTATGGGCAAGCACAAAGAAGGCAGCCAGTGCCCCTTGCTCGTCACTCCCTACATGCGGGAGGCGCACACATGAGTTGCTGTTGCTCCTCTTCCGATACTTCGTTCACGTCCGATCCCCTTTCTTGGTTGTCAGTGTCTTGTATCCTGTGGGATGGCCGCATACTGTTCTACTGTACAACACTTTGTATCCGTACTATACACGTATCGTTACATTTCCCTTCATCTCATCCGAGCTCAAAAGCTCCGATGGAAGGTCCTAGTGGCCATAGGCCGCCTTTAGGCGCGCCTTGACGTAGTCTCCGGCGGTGACGACCTCGTACTTCAGCGGACGGTCAGGCGAGACGCAGCTGGGGATGGGCTAGTCTCCAAGCATTAGTGCGCACGCTTCGGGCTGAGGGGTTTACTCACCTCGAGCTTGACGTCGTAGTCTGTTCCGAAGAAGAGCGGGATCGAGTAACGACGCACGCCGCTCCTGTTGATCGCTCGATGTACGGTCGATTTGAAGACATCATCTGAAGTAACGTATGGGATCAGCACTCCAGTGCGAAACAAGGGAGATCTGTCTGTTCTCACTTGTCCAGCGTGCGAACTGGTCTCCCAGGCTGGAGAAAACGCATCAGCTCGGTGCAGTTAGCACGGCCAGACATGCGCGTACTTCACGACCAAGGTCCCAGGGATCGGAGGCGCGTCGATCCATTGGTTCTGCTTGTTAAGCACTTGGAGTGCCTGGATGTCGGGTTCTTGCCAGAGGATAGTGAAGCACTGGCGATCCGGAAAGGAATGAGCGCAAGGAAGCAATCACAATGCGATGGGAAGACACACCTCGAAACTGTGCCACGCCGTCAACTCAGATGTCATATATCGTCACAAGGGGAGGGGGACTCACTCAGTATGCGCCCCAATGCCAATGACTCTGTCGTCAACAGGGCCCGTCTGTGGCGGGTAATGCAGGACGCGCATGATCGCAGCGGCATTCTTCGTCTACATTCACGCTCACTGCGTTAGCACACACCCACCTGAGTCCACCAAGCACGTACCTTGTCGGCGAAAAAGTCCTCCGGAAGGTCGAGCGCAAGGGCAAAGAGTGGGAAGAGCTTCCGCCCCAGGTTCACTGCTGCGTGGCTGCGGAGGGTAGACGGAGAAACCCCCGATCGCAGTCGGTCAGTGTCGCGCGCAGCGCAAAGAACAGTGGGCCCGTGTGTGCCCCACTTGACTCACTAGTATTCGAGGACAGCGTCCCTGAAGCCCGGGGTGTCCGCAGGCCAGACGTTTGCGCCCGCCATCGCGCCGTCGTTGGCCCGTTTCTCATCGTTGGCGCAAGCTTCGAGCTCTTCCCAGCCAAACTCGAAGCCTTCGTGGAGATCTCCGCCGTTTCCGGGGTCGTTGTTGCTGCTCAGGATGGGGTTATAGCCTTTGAAGTTGGCCGTCTTTCTTATATCCAGCTATGATCGCACGGCATGTCGATCGAGGGCCTTATCAGCGGCTCTGTCTGTGCTCTTGCGACGTTGTGACAGCTACCTCCAGCTTCTTCTCGAGAGGGAGAGAGAAAAACTCCTTAGACGCAGCAAGAGCTTTGTCGATGGCCTCTTCAGATATGGCGTGGTTCTTTACTGCACGATATCAGCTTATCAGTTTGACCCTCGCTGCCTCCTCGCATATGCCTACCATACAGAAAACCAACGTTTATGCAGGCATCTCGGACCTGGTCAGCCAGAGCTTTCCGCACTTCGGGGTCTGGACTGTCGACGTCCTTGAGATCGCTACAACGTGTCATCAGCCTTCGCATGGCAACTTTGGAGACATGTGGACGGTTACATGATTGGAATGTGCTTGAACGCCTCCGCAGACTCTGCTTCGTGCGCAGCCTGAACTAGGGACATCTTGGCAAGATGATGTCTAGTTGCCAGAGCGGCGAGGCGCAACTTCAAGCTTCAAGCCTCGGTCGGGATGAGCGCGAGGAGGAAGTGACTCCGGGCGTCTGCGTCTGCGTGTGCGGCGCACCTCAGCTGCGGACGACACTCATCCCCGAATGTGCTATCCTACATTCTCACTCATCCTCAGGAAAGTATAGCGCGGATAACGTCTGGTACTTGCGAATGACCTCTCTAAGGCTGCGGACGATGACCAAGCAACCAACTTGACCGTCACTTGAACACCTCAGGCTGCGGCGGAACCGGCGGTGGCGGTTCCGCTTCGTAGACTCATGCTCACCTTGTGCCTGCCAGCGTGAGTTCACCACAATTCCATGTGCTGTCTGGAAAGACTCCGTTGTCCCTGATGTTGAGTATGACTCGACGTGGTACGTCATTCAGTACCAAGGTCGCGAATACTTACACGCAGTGCTCATGTTTTGTTCGATCACCAGCGCAGCGCGATTTCGGATGGAAGGGCGCGTCGAGAAAGTGTTACTTTACTGCGATGCGCGGTCGATGTTCCACCATTAGCTGGTTGAACACCGACTGCGACGAATATTTTGCCTCGAACCAGGTGGTGCCACCCGGACCGCACCCAGTTGCGGAAGCGTCGGGGCTCTCGTGGCAGAGGGTTCGCAGTATATCGATGGCTCTGACCTTTTGTAAAGACCATGGGAGGTCTACAGAGGCCGCACCGAGCGTCTCTGTGTATGTATATGTATCTCCAAAGCTCCGCACCAAGACCCCAGTTTCACCGATTCCTCTCTCTTCATCTAGGCCGCGTCCGCCTGATCCCACTCATCAACACCGCTTCCGATTCCAACTCTGATAACTCTCCCGATGTCTCAACCAAGCCCTTCCGCTTCTCTCGTCTCTTTCGCCACCACCACTAACGAAGATGTGGCGACGCCGACAGCGTCTACAACCAATCTCATACCAAAGGTACGCGATCAGAGCAGAACGCGATGCCACACTCGAGACCCTGGCCAACGCATGACCAGTCTTCTCAGACAAACCAGACCCCCGCGCTCGTACCTTCCTTCTCTACCCCCCAGGGCACCTCCGCCACATCCCGGCCCGCTAAGACACCAGCTCCCAAAGACTACGAGAGTGCGTTTGCCACTCTGTCGTCCTCCTATGGGTGGGGAAGTCCTGGGGTCCCGATGAAGCCCTCTACGAAGAAGAAGGATAAGAAGGACAAGAAAGAGCAGAAGGACAAGAAGGACAAGAAAGGGAAGGCTGTGGCGACCAGTTCGTCATCGCCGCCGGGCGCGGCCACCTCGTCCGAGACGTAGTACTGGCGGGTTCTGTCCTGATGAGTATCACTGGTGTTCGATGATTCTCTCCGGCAGAGCGCTGACCGTCTTCTGTCTCGTTCCTCCCAGCACGGCGGGAGTCAACACGACGTACTTGACGGATGACCGAACCCCCCGTTCCCACTCAGATTTATCGAGGACAGCCCTGGTCCTCATTCTCTCGGATAGACACTGTTCGTGCCTGACTGTCCGTTCAATAGTATAACACAGTCACGCCTCTGGATGCAACGACTTACCCTATATGCACACGCTCGGTGAGCGGATGTTGGAATAACCTACTTAGGCGGGGCCGCTGCATTCTGACTCGATCAACGCCGAGAAAAACTCTGCAGCGCATTGGCTGCTGGTCCTGCACCACAAGACCGACGACCACATGGGGCGCAGATAGTAGCAAGGAACGAACATGTGCAGATCCATGTTAGTCTTCATAATGCGGTCACTCGCGGAGCGGACGAAGGTAGGCAGCATCGCCACCGTGGTAACCCTGGGTCGAGGGCTGATCCTTGCTGCTAACTCCGTCCGCGCGTGACGCGACTACCTCCTTGTCTCGGACCTCTCCCAAAGAAGGCCGGATTCCGCGCCCAGCCCAGACATTGTTCCCTGTTTGGTTTATACAGGGGTCCCTCTTGCATGCTTACACTGCCCCGTTGACTATGAGTGTATTGGGCGGTATGATAGGGACTGCCGACTCCCAGGGTCGCTGTACCAGGAAAGCGGAGAAGCCAAATACTCTCTTCGAATACCCACACGGTGTCGACGGGTGTGCGTTCGAAGCCGCTCGAGAGACTCCCCGCCGCCCGGACCCAGGCATTCGTTCACAGGATAAAATACAGCCTCAAGGACCTGGATTCCGACTGTACAGCCTCAAGGATACATTGTCTTCTACTTCTCTTCTCACGTCTTCCGCTATTTTTCGCATGGCGAGTCATGAACGCCTACCGAACCTTGTAGAGCTGCACGAAGACGTCGGGCGTGGACGTGTCCTCCGGGTCTTTCACGGTGTAGTGGATCTCCACGTCCAGCTCCCGCGAGTTCTCGGAGCTCTTCTTGCACTTGAAGGTTCCCTCGACGACGGTACCTGCACGGGCATTCTCGATCAGATATCACGGGACGACGCGAGCAGAGTCGTAAACTCACCTCCCGCGACCGATATGGGCTCCCGTAAGAAGAATATCGTCTGCTTCCAGTGCGTCGGCACGGACGCTGGTCCGGTGCTGAAGCTGGTGATCTTCGGAAGGCCCTTGCCCTTCAATGGGCTGCCCGAGCTCATCCTGCGCGCCTGGTACGGCCGTCCGCCGAGCGGCCAGACCTCGGCCAAAACAGGATCGCCCTCCTTGACGATGTAGACGTCAGTCTCTGGCGGGATCGGCTCCCCAGTGGACGTGAAGTAGGTGTCGAAGTACAGGACGAAGGAGTGCACTTTGATGCGTTGATCGGAGGTCGAGACGAGCTTGAAGGAGGAAGAGAAGTCCAGTTGCTTGGGGGTGATGTCTCCGAGGTAGAGGTCCTAAAGACCGATAGGTGAGGATACAGAAGGAAGGAGGGGAGACTGTATGACGCACCTTGATAACTACGGGTTGACTCACAACGGTCTCGGGACCGACGACGTCAACCACAGCGTCCTCGTATACATCAGTCGCCATAGCAGAAAGGTCGAAGCCTATGTTCCAATTGAGCATACCCCTAAATGAAAAGAAACAGGAATGAGGTGGGCTCACCGTACACATCGCTCCAGAAGCCGATGCGCTCCTTGAAGAGCTCTCCAGCCTCGCAGAGAGCGAACATCATCTGAGTCTGGCTGGGCGCCATGATGCCGCCCTCCCGGAGGAAGCGATCGCGTGCGTGGAGTACCGAGTCCAGCATCGACTCGTAAAGGAGGGCGTAACCCATCCATTCGGAGACGATGATATCGACCTTCTCATAGCCGTCAGGCAGTTTGATATCTTCCACCTTTCCGCGGATGACGCTACGATGCCTTGTGAGCCAGACAAATCAAGACTGAGAGGGGTGGAGCCATACGTGATGACATTGTCGAGCTCGTTGTCCTTGACGATTTGCTGGGCTTTCTCGGCGATGTCGCTGGCGTCGATCGCAAAGACACGCTTCGCACCCGCCTTGGCTGCGAACAACGACAGGATACCGGTTCCGCAGCCGACGTCCATGACCACCGCGTCCTTGAACGCATCCTGGTTCGACAGGATGAACTTCGCGTAGCTCGCCGTGCGAACCTTGTCGTTGATCATGACCGAATGGATGTCTGCGATTGCACGACGTCATCAGCAGCGACACGGCGTTTGTGAGACACCTCCATACCGTTCTCCGCGTAGCTCTGGAAGTAATGCGAGTCGTCGTCGCGCAGTGGGACCGCTACGTGCGTGGAGGACGACGATGCTTCGTCGCTTTTCTTCAGCTCGTCCGTCAGGCCAGCGAGGTTCAAACGCTCGCTGACAAACTGACGGTAGTATATGAGGTCCTTCTTCGCTTGTTCAAGCTTCCGCTGGAGAGCCTGGATGCGGCGGGTGGCGGTTGCAAGATCCTGCGGCGTTTCTGGTTTCAGAAGCTCTTCTTCCTCATCGGAGTCGGTCCAGTCATCGGGCTCGATCTCTACATATGCTTTTATCAGTGACCAGCAGCGATAGTATGGATGTAGCACATACGGAGCAACGGGTCGTCTTCCACGCTGGGCTTGAGATACTCATCGGAGGTGAAGAACGACTCCGAGCCAATGAGTGCTGCTACATCTGACGAAGAGGGATGCTACGCGACGTGAGACATGACCCTCGCAGAAGAAGAGCGAGCCGCTACCTCTTTCCTGATCCAATTGATCAGTCGGATGCGTTTATATGGATCCAGTCCTGCAAAGGCGGTTAGCGGACGGTCCCGGCCAGTGCATTTGAAGACAGGAAACTGACCAAGTCGTGCGGTGATATCCTTGAGACTGAATCCGTGGGTTTTCTCGTCGTAGAGCAGCGTTTCCTGCACAGTGTCGAACGTCCGGTTTTCGAACAGAGATTTGCACGGGCGTCTCGCGAGAGAATCGGAGACCCAGTCGTCCCAGGTCAGATCCTCGTCATCTTCCTCATCTTCGGAGCTAGATGTCCCCGGATGATCATCGCCCTGTTCTGGGTCCGAGTGATGTTCCTGCTCGAGGATGTGAGAACTGGTTAACCTGAGCGCCATTTCTGTTCGATCAGGAGGTTTTCAGTATCACAGTCATGTTACTGCTCACGCAAAGTTAGCTATACTCACTTCCTGACTGTGTCTATATTCCCGCTACCTCTGGTAGGTGGGTCTTGGACTAGAACTCGTGCGCAGAGACTGATACAAAATCCGAAATTCGTGTGTTCCTTCAAATTGTTCAGGGCAGGCAGGCTTTTCTTACCTGGATCAATATGACAAAGCATTATCGGCATTGACCCCACTTATGATCGGCTTCTATCTGCCGTTGTTACAATGTCTATCCTCAAGGTTTCATGATATTGGTGGCTCCTACGCTGGGGTTCCGGTATCGATCCTCGACGTCCTTTCTTCTCGTTACCTCATCAGAAAAGTCGATATCCTGAGACAGTGTCTTATGGCTCTTTGCAAGCGGCCTCCGTCCATTTGCCTTCGTCCTCTACTTCAAATTGCCGTCACCACATCGTGCTCGACTCCGCGGGACGGACTCCAGCACACACACTTCCGAGTCATTCTCATTCTCCTACCGACTAGCCAAGTCTGCTTAGGGAGTTGCCCGCGTGTTCTAAGTAGCCAGAGTCCAGGATAAGCGCCCCTCCCTCTCCAACTGCTGCCTCTGCTCAGCTGATCAGTCCACATTGACGTACAACTGCACCCAGGCCGCGTCCATCGGAGGAACGACACCGGAGGATAGGCTATGCCGCACGAGCCAAGTCCGCGGTCATCACCCGCTCGTACTTCATCTGAGGGCAAGAATATGGCGGTCGCAGTGCAAGGGTCTCCCAAGTTCGACAATGCGCTACTCCCTTTCCGAGCTCTCCGCTCGCCTCCCCCACTACTGAAACTCCAATGTCCCTCTGCTGACAGCATCTCTGGAAAGTCGACACTCAAAGAGTCCGACTCTGTCTGGCGTTGACTCGGAAGGAAAAGGCGCCATCTGCCAGCTCCGAACCGCAAGCGGTACTTCGAATCGACTTCCACGCAAGAGGGCTCGCCTACGTTACAGCCCGAAGCTGCACTTGTACTGGCGTCACAGTAATCCTCAGACCCCGCACCCGGTATGTCTCAGTCCCCACAAGGCTGACTATGTTTCCGAGGACGTGTCTGGCGACTCTCTTGCAGAGCACATGCCATCTCAGGCTGTGGAAGGCATCCGGCGAAGAGACAGCTGCGGCAGCTGTCGGCAGTGTCGCCAGCGATGGTCCCGCCCTCGAGTCAGTGCCAGCGCCGCTGTCATATACTCTATTCAACCAACGACCATGGCAGGATGGCTCTGACTTCGATGCCATAAGCCATTCCCGCCTCCATGACATTAACTTCCACTCTCTTCTCCTCGCCTACACTCCTTACTTGTACACCTCTTATATTCCCATCACTCTCGTCTCCGCTACATGTTTGCGACGTGAGCAGTGGCCTCCTTCTTCACTGTAGAGTGTTCACTACTGGTCCCTCATGTACATATCGTCACATATTTACTGACATATTACATCAAGAATGATACTCTTCAAAATTCTCTAATTGTAGGGTAGCGGGTGCTGCCGTGCTTGCTCGGCCTTACGACTTATATCCCGGAGACGTCCTGGCGCATCCGCTCGATGGACGTTGAAAGCTGCAATAGAGACTCGGACATGTGGGCTCGGACGGAGATCGAAAAATGCTTGCCCTTATCGGAGCGCCGAAGTCGGGGTTTCGATCATCACTGTCGTGGTTTTGGCCCAACGTCTTTCGTTCCAAAGTGATAAGTAACACCCTCAGCTTACTCCCTTCTCAGACTCTGCTTGCTCTGCTCACTGCGTCTGCCCTACTGACGGCTTGGCGGAAACCGAAACGCTCATGTCTCATTCCTCTCTTGTTGGCTCCATCTTTGAACGCAAACCAGTCGCGAGACCTACCGCACCTTCAGCGCCGACGACCAGTACTGGCTTCCCCGCAGTAAAACACCGCTCTCAGAGTGCGTTTGCTCGGGCGCGAGCAAGCGGCTCACAGAGGCGAGAGCAGCAAGTACCCGTTGTTCAGCCTTCCTCGACGTCGCGGCCAAAAGATGCATCCCAGAGCCGTCCGACAGACGACTGGCGGGCGCAGGTGGAAGAGGACAACCGTCGTCGGGTCGAGGAAATGACGGAGGAAGAAAGAGAGCAGGAGAGAGCGGAGGTTCTTGAGAAGTTCGGCCCCGGGATCGCGGACGTGCTGAGGAAAGCTCGCGCAGCAAGAGAAGCCAAGCAGCAGAGTGGTGGAGGGAAGGTTGGTGCAGCACCCCCTTCCTCACGTTCGCTTCCACGACCAGGAGGTGAAGTCGAAGAGGCCGGCTCGAGGTCCCCATCTCCTGAGTCCACCTCTCGCCCTCGGTTGGGTCAAAGGGCATCATCTTTCAGTATGTACACGAGTTCGTATGCAATAAATCCATGTGTGACCGCTGATTCAGCGAGCGTGTTTCCGCCACCGTCTTCTCCTCCGACGTCCACAAGCAGTACGCGACCTCCAAGTCGTTCAGAGCGCCGAATTCGGTTCGCCGAACTGACTCCTGACGATATACACGTGTACGAATCAGCCCCACCTTCTCCGCGGAGGAGAGCGCTCGCCTTGCCTTCTCCATCTGACGACGACGGCCCTACCGTTTCGCTTGGACGATGGAAACCTCCAGCACTGACCCGGATGGGTTCTGCAGCTCCGCCGGTGGACCCCGAGAAAGAGGAGTCATCCGAGCAGGTGGGAGACCTTGAGGAGGGAACGCCCGAGGACATCCGACGACGATTCTTTCCAACGGCTCCTGCGCACGATCCGTCACTGGTATGGATGCAAGGCGACGCAGAACCGGAGGAAGAAGCGACGCCCACTGTTCGCTTTGACCTTAACGGAACGCCTATCCCGGCAAAACTTTCCGCTTCTCTCCCCACACATCTTGGTCTGCACCATCATGCCGAAGGCTCCCACGCCGGCTACACGTTGGAGGATATCTTCATGCTGTCTCGATCGACAGTCCCGGCGCAGCGTGCCACTATGCTCGGACTGCTCGCCAAGATAGCTCACAGGCTCGCGCGAACGTCCACGGATAGCAGGAAGGCGATACCGGAGCTCGCGGGTCAAGAGGTAGCATTGAGGAAGCGCATGCTCGCCGCGGGAGTAGAGGCGCTGTCTGAGCGAGCAAGCGTCGGAGCGCGCGCCGTCGAGCTCCTCTGGGAGTGCACTGCCCAGTGGGACGAGGAGGTCTTGGGACTGGAGGGCGTCGAGCTAACTGACCTTGACAAAGGCGACGCTTTCTCTTCGCTCCCGTTGGACTATCTTCTGCCGCAGATATCAACCGCGATCGAGCTTGCCGAACTGCCAAAGGAGAGTCTCTCCCAGCTCCTCGCTATCATCCACAGGCTTGCTCAACACTCGACTGCGAATGCGACCGCCATCATCTCCACGAAAGGCCTTGTGGCGAATGTATTACAGCGTTTCCTGTTGACGCCAATACCTCCCACACCAGAGGGCCTGCGACCCAACCCTCTTGCGCTCAAGTTCTTGCGTACTCTCGTGCAGTCCTCTCGCGAGAATGCAACCTCCCTGCTCGACCCCGCCGACTCCCTCCTGCGTTTCGTCATTACCCTCCCCACCGCATCGCCCTTCCCCGTCTCCCTTGCCACCCAGCTTCTTGCAGAGACACTACATCTCTACGCTGACATGGCTTCGTACGGTCTCTACTCGCATGTTACGACGACGGCGCAGGAATACTTCATGCAGCTCAACGGGTACATCCGATCTCCGCAGTGCCGGAGTTCGCAACTACGCATCGCCTGGTTGAAAGCGCTGGAGGCATGGACGGTCTGTGCCCGCGATCCACATCGCACGACACCTAGCCACGATATCCTCTGGAGTCAAGTCGTCGGATGGGGATGGATTGAAGACATGCTCGAGGTCCGCAAGCATCTCGATGATACGGATGGAGAGGCTTGGAGTCACCTATGGAGCGCCGTCGCGGCGTTCCTGGAGGGAGCGAAGGTCAATGGTGCGAAGGGTGGGGAGGAGGAACGGGTTATGGTCCTCGCAACCATCAAGGACGGCTTCGTGGATGGCCGGGAGAGACGCATTGTCGGCAATGCCCTCCGGAGCGGAAACGATATCTCAGCCAACCTGGGCGCAGGCATGCGTCAAGGTATCCTGCCTTCGGACGTCCCGTCTCTGCGTGATCTCGGGAGACACGCGAGTACGATCGCTGCAGCAATCCGTCTTTTCCTCGCCTGCACTCCTGGATCGTACAAGGATGTTCCCGACGCGCCGCCGTTCCTACTACCTTTTGCCGACATATCTCGCGCCTGCGCTGCGATCACGACCTCACCACTCTGGACATCCCTACATACTCCCGAATCGATCCCCTATGGTCACATATTCTACCGACCGCTGTCCACCCTCCTCTCCAGCTATCTCCAGCTGTCGCGCAAAACTCCTGGCACGTCTCCGGACCTTTGGATGGCCCAAGCTCTTTCTGTCTTGTGCCGGCACTTCCCGGGAGATGACGAGCGTGCTCAAGAGGCCGCATCCCAAGTAGCTGAGGCGGTCACTCCTGACTTCCTCCGTGCACGCGGATGGTCTGTGCCTGAAGAGATCTGGGACCGCGGCGGCATGGGCATCATCGTTCCTTTCCTGACACACTCCCTGCGACCGAAGGGCGAGCAGCGCATCGGGCCAACCTGGATGACACCGGAGTCGATCTCGACCGCGACGACACAGCGTCTGCCGCCCCTTTCTTCCCTGCAGCCGAACGACAGACGGCAGCAAGCTTTGCCTCTGACGAAGGACTGGGTGTTCTGTCCGCTAGATCATCTCCTGCGGTCCGGCGAGTCGGAGGTGTTCAAGGACCTGCCGTCGTCGTGGGACGCGTCCGAGGCGGAGGTCGTACGCGCTACGCTGCTCTTCGTACGCGTCAGCCAAGAAGTCCTGCACTACCACCACCTGGACAGCTTCCTCATGAGCCGCGAGGAAGCCATCTTCGGGTGCATGAAGGTCTTCATGCTCGAGCACGGGCAGCAGCAGGACGACTCGTCCGCGGAGGTCTTCCGTGACGGCATCGTCGAGCGGTACATGTCCGAGATCCTCGCGCCCTTCGCGGCGTCCGCGGACGCCAAGACGCTCAAGACGCCTCCTCCGTCCATCCACACGACGGACAGCCTCGAAGTCGTCGCGAAGCGCTTCCTCGGTGCTGCGGTGCCGTTCTATCAGTGGTACACGGACTTCGTCGCGCTGTACGACTCGATCTCGTTCGCGCACCCGCTGTTCGCGCGGCTGCTCTTGCCCCCGCTGAACATGCGCTACCCGTCGGACTACCGCCAGTACCTCTGGGTGGACTACAACCACGTCATGCGCACCGTTCGTACGCCGCCTGAGGACGCCGTCACGGGCAGCATCGCGGAGTACCTGTGGCCCGTCGAGACGGATGGCGAAATCGTCGGGGCGTATCTTCGGGCGCTCGTGAAGGGACCGCTGGAGGGCTTCGTCAGGCTCATTGCCGTGCACCACGTCGCGTGCAGGATCTGGCCTGATATGGGTTCAGATGGAGAGGAGAAGGCAGTGAAGTTGTTGAAGGCGCTGGTCGACCAGGGCGGGTTCGACGCGATCAGGGATGTGGTGTTGTATAGGCAGCACAGGGAGGGGATGATCTTGCTGCCGCCTGCTTGCTTCGAGGAAAAGGGGGCGTGGAAGGGCTCGAGGATGGAGTTTACTGGGAAATGCGGTGGGGATGTGCCGGAGCGACTGAAGAAATTGTTTACCGAATAGAGCATCCAGTGTAAGCGAGAATAGCCTACCTTGTATGTGATAGTCCTGTTTCCTCCTGCGATGTAGGGTACTTGCAGCAACAACATTGTATTCAGAAGACCGACAACAACTCCAGACAACCAAAGATAAAGTCCGAGTCCAAGAAGGAAACTAAGGAATAACGAGCGCGGCATAACCATTGGGATAAGTCCGAGGACAAAGCACCGTAGAAAAGCGAGTACATATCGTGCATCTCTTGTAGGAAAGTCGCGGGATGACTACATAACTATCATGAAAGGGAATCCAAACCGTTCGTCCCCTGCTACCCCAGTCGCGCCGCTAGAGGCAGTGGCAGTCTGGGTCATCACGACTGTCCCTCTACTTCAGGCGGCCGTGGCCCCTTGAGTGGTAGAGACGTTGGTACCGACAGGCGTCGCGTCCCGGGTGGTAGTGGCCCCATTTCCAACCCGAGTAGCGGGCTGGGTGGTGAACCCGCCGCTCTCCGAAGCGGTCGCGATAATCGTCGTCAACGTGCTCGAGGAGGGGTGTGGGCCGCCGATCGTCACGGCGGCGCTGGAGGAGGGATGGGCGACGGGGATAGTCACGGGAGTGCCCAGCACACTGGAGAGTGTAGCGGGCTCGGTGGCGGCAGTACCGGTGGCGACCGTGACGTATCTGGTGACGGTGCTGACCGAAGGGCAAGCGTACTGGACGGTGGTCGCGCCGATGCCGGTGGGGGAGGCACTGGAGGACCCGTGGCCAGTCGCGCCAATGCCGGTGGGGAAGGCACTGGAGGACCCGTGGCTAGTCGCACCGATGCCTGTGGGGAAAGCACTGGAGTACCTGTTGCCACTAGCAGTCGCACCGATGCCGGTGGGGAAAGCACTCGAGCAGCCATTGTGAGTCGCACCGATGCCTGTGGGGAAAGCACTGGAGGACCCGTGGCCAGTGGCGCCGATGCCTGTGGGGAAAGCACTGGAGGACCCATTGCCAGTCGCGCCGATGCCGGTGGGGAACACGCTGGAAGACCCGTTGCCAGTCGCACCGATGCCGGTGGGGAAAGCACTGGAGGACCCATTGCCTGTCGCGCCGATGCCGGTGGGGAACGCACTGGAGGACCCGTTGCCAGTCGCGCCGATGCCGGTGGGGAAGGCGCTGGAAGACCCGTTGCCAGTCGCACCGATGCCGGTGGGGAAGGCGTGAGGAGCAGTCGCGAGCGACGAGCTGACATACCTCTTCTCCACGGCGGCCGCATCGCCTGACAGAAAGGGTGATGTTCGATAAGGAGCGTTGAGACGGACGCAATCGGTACTCACCGCGAGCGAGAAGGACAACAGCCACGACGAAGCTCAGAAGGCGCAACATGGCTCACAAGAGGAAGATAATCGGCAGAAGAGGGACCGACTCGGAGGTTGGTGTAGGAAGAGGGAAGTGAAGAAGGATTGAAGCGGTGAGGTATTCGAGCCGCATATCCGTGCTACTTATACCACGCAGGAGATTGCTTGGGTCCAGGGTAGGTGCTGGCGCGTTGTGAGTGGGCACCGGCGTAACACACCCGTGACGTCGCGGGGCGCGGCCGCCGGGTTGAACGGTGCGAAGCGCGACCACAAGCAAACTGCGCCTGATCGAGGATCTCTGGCAATGCCGCGGCGTCTGGAGTGTGCGCTCGCGTCGAAAGCCATGATGGACGCACCGGTAAATGCGGCAACCCGCGGAGACCGTGAAGTTCAGCAGGTCCTCATGAGAGCGGACCGCGCAAGCGATGTGCTAGGAGCGAAAGACGTGTGCTGGCAAGATACATAATCGTCTGAGAGTATGGTCAGCTACTCATGACTCTAAGATCAGCTGAATATGACTCCTAGCAGCCTGCCCTCAGAACTTGCGACGGCTTGAGGTTCCGAGGGTCTTAACACCATACTTGTCGATCGCACGGCCTATGGGTTTGAAGAAGAAGCGGGTCTGTTGTCCAAGCACTGACGTGACCATTGCATACGCCTCCAAGCCGCCTCATCACCTCCCCGAACGACGATCGTACAGACTGGCAATGTCCTCCGGAAAATCTGCGGTGGCGCATCCCTGGTCTCCGTGAGCTTAAGGCCCTAGCGGACGAGGGCACGTCAGTACTGACCTCGTGCATCTATGCTACGTAACGAACTCTGTACTTGGATGTCCCAATGCCCGCTCGCGGCGTGTGGTTTTGGTGCCTGCTTCCATTAGTATCAGCTACCCTGAATTATTTGACGCGCTTAGTTATGGTGGAAGCCGAATCATTTGGGCCCTTAGTTAAGGGAGGCGCCTAAACGCCCAAATATTTGGTCGATCTCCTGTGATCGTAGGCAACAGATATCAAACAAATATTTCGTCAATTGGAGAAATGCGTAAAAGCAACCTAAAAATGCACTGCAAGAGACTTGAACCAGCGATTGAGTGACCGCATAAACAACTTTCAACACTTAGTCCAACTGCGCCATAGGACTATTTAAAAGTTGTAAACAGCAACGCTACAAGTCCTTAATGACAATCCACTACTTCAACGAGCCCGCTAAGTACATGTGGATTGTCTATCATATCATCCCGTTTACGACTGGCTGTGATGCTTGATTTCTCCATATATAAGTTGCTTGTGCATGTCGTAATTCCAGCCCAACTAGATGTCTTGATGTCAATGCGATAACAGTTACTTACTCCTTCCATGTATCGAACACTTACTTACCCTCAGTAATAAGTACAGTCATCTATGGCCGAACCGGGTTCGGCCGTAGATGACTGTACGCAGGACACCAGACGGGCTATACATTGTTACTGGCACTGGCAAAGGCAGCCCTGGTGGCCTAGTTGGATGGTGTCTTGTATGCCTTTAAGGCCCAGGTTCAATCCTCTTGGGAGTATTTTTGGGTCGCCTTTCAGGCTTATTTCCTACGTACGAAATATTTGGCCAATATTTGTCGCCTGCGACCTTACGAGAGCGCCCAAATATTTGGGCGATTAGGCGCCTCCCTTAACTAAGGGCCCAAATGATTCGGCTTCCACCATAACTAAGCGCGTCAAATTATTGAGGTCAACTGAAGTCACTGCTGCTTCATGGCAATCTTGTGGCCAAGAGTTTTTGTGATAGCGCCGCAATGGCGCTTCCTGCTGCGCAAGCACGGGCAGAATGACAGCTGTGCGAGAGTAGGTACAGGTGAGATTCAAACGCGGGACGAGATGCCCGTCATTGTTTGCAAGAACGACCCTGTTGAGTTCCAAGCGAGAGTCATGGTAGGACACAGAGCAATGAGCGCGCGGCTGTGTGCCGACCCTTGTGTATCCCGGAGTAGGCAAGACGGGTCGGCAACTGCCGGCGGTCATGTCTTGACAACTTTGCAGGTTCACTTGTTCCAGTTCAACGTCTAAGCTAACAGCTATTTGTGTTATTGCATTGAAGATGCATTATGTGATTCTCTAACGTGACGACTCTGTCGGTATACGCTGTAAGTACTTAGTACCTTCATGACCTCGGAAGGCACAGTTGTACTCCTGAGTCTCCCAGCCCGGCCGTATCAACTGGGGAAGTCCAAGTACAGTCAAAGTACCCAGTCACGACTTTGAGTTACTACGCAGTGTCCTATAGCTACGTAGATCTTCACGTATCCGTCCAAACCAAGTAAGTAGAAACCGCAACACTCATCCTTTTTACCGCCTTGAGGAATGAATCTCGTCCAGCTGTCGCTTTATGCACTTCGTCTCGCCACAATCGGCTCGCGCGTCGATCTGCTTCAGGTACCCCGTTTATCTACCGGACGTTCGGACCCATCGAGTCGGACCTGCCCCGTTTGACAGCTTGCCTCCGATGCTCTTCCCGAGTCGAACGACGGGCGTCATCTCGGGGTTAGTCCTTGGCGGGCGCACTGCATACGCTTGTCGAAACGTCCAGCATCCTGCGGCTGCCTGACTGCACTGTCACTGTTTGGGCCCTGAGCGCCGGATCAGATGACAACCAGTAGAGCAGTCCGCATACTTATTGAAACCTGTACGAACTGTCTGTACTACGTGAAAGTCATGTATCATCCCACGAGGTAGAGTACAGTACGACAACGCCGTGCTACGGACCTCCACGACGACAACTCCAGACAACGAAAACAATACTGCGAGTCCAATAATTCTCGAAGGAACCAAGTAATAACGAGCGAGACATACTTAATCACTGAATATAGTGGTAGCGGCCCCGGTGCCAACGGCGTCCTGAGTAGTGGTGACGATGCCCGACGCGGTGGGCACCTCGACCGTGATGGGACTGGATGCCGTCGGCTGCACCGTGATTATGGTCCCGCTCTCGGAAGCGGTGGGGACGACATCCGCACTGACCGCGTCGCTCTCCGAAGCAGTCGCGAAGACGGTTGTCACAATGCCGCTGGAGGAGGGGTGGGCGGAGGGGACAGTCACGGCAGTCCCGGTTGCACTCGAGACAGGCTCGGTGACAGCAGATCCAGTCGCGACGGAACTGGCACTGGACACAGCAGTCCCGGCGGCGACAGGATGGGAGCTGGTCACGGCAGTACCAGTGGCGACGGAGTTCGAGCTGGTTACGAAGGTCCCGGTGGCGACGGAACGGGAGCTGGTCACGACAGTACCAGTTGCGGCCGAACGGGAGGTCACGACAGTACCAGTCGCGACGGACTTCGAGTTGGTCACAGCAGTCCCGGTGGCGACGGAACGGGAGCTAATGACGGCAGTACCAGTTGCGGCCGAACGGGAGCTGGTCACAGCAGTACCAGTTGCGAAGGAACTGTGGCTGGAGACGGCGGTACCAGTAGCCACCGTGATGTAGCTGGTGACAGCTGAACCAGTAGCCACGGTAATGTAACTAGTGACGGCGGTACCAGTCGCGACTGTGACGTAGCTGGTGACGGCGGTACCGGTGGCGACGGTTATGGTGTCGGTGGTGTTCGAGCTGCACACGCACCCGACGGCGGTCGCGCTGCTAGCGGCGGCGCTGGAGAACCCGATGGTGGTCCCAACGCTGGGGGCAGCACTGGTAGAACTCTATGGTGGTGACAATGCTGGGGAAAGCGCTGGAGACTTCGACTGTTGTCGAAGCGGAGGGGATTGCGGCAGAGACGAAGGTCGAGTTGACATGCCTCTTCTCGACGGCCGCTGCGTCTCCTAAGCAAGCGGGAAAGGTTTCAGAAATGGGTGATAGAGCGTGACGCTAGAGGTACTCACCACGGATCACCAGGAGGGCAGCAACAACAAAGCTCACAAGGTGAAGCATGGCTCACAATGGGGATGGGGTTATGGAAAGAGGGAACGAAGCTGGGGGATGAAGAGGAAAGAAAAGGAGGAACAGAGGTGTTGAAGAGTTCGAGCCGCATTTCCGGTCTACTTATATGCGGAACTTCGGGTTCAGGGCTGGTGTTGGCGTTTTTTGGGTGTGAACCAGAGCCTTCCACGTTCGTAAGGCGGCTTGCGGTGTGCCTAGGCCGTGCTGTGTGTAGTGCAACCGCAAGTATACTGCGCATAATTGAATAACTTCGCCACGTACATGGTGTCCGGTATTGTGCGCTCTGGCTGCAAGCGACGGTGATCGAGTTGATCATCGCACGCGCAGAAGCTATGAGGTCAAACCTCGAACTACGAGTCAGGGTTCTGTTCAGGTCTGATATATGAAAGTACTGTCAGCTTGTATAGAGTCGAAAGAAAAGCAGAGAATGACTTGAAGTCAGCTCTTCACTTCAGCCCGCAATCTCGAGGCGGTTAGCACGAGAAAAGCATACATATCAACTTCTGGGGCTTTGAAATTCGGTAAATGAGCCGTCGTGTTTCGTGTCATCCTGATTGCGCGGGTCAAGCCCACCCCCACTGCTCTGCATTCCTTCAACGACTCTAGCACGGTCTTTGAAGTTGCTTGCTCGTGACATGTGGTTCTCGTGCTTCCTCGGAGGCAATTGTGCGGCCAAGTGTCCTTGTGACGGCGCCACGACGGCGCCTGCTGCTGCGCAAGTACGGGCAGAATGCCAGCTGTGAGAGATGAGATACAGACGATTTCAAACCCACAATCAGATGCCGTTGTTTGTGAGGACGAACCTATTGAGTTCCGGACAAGTTCGTGGTTGCACACAGCTGCGCACGGCGGCTGTATGCCGACGCTTGCCGGCGGCTCATGTTCCTCGAACGGTAACAAGGGTCGGCAACTGCCGGGCTGCCAGTCCGCTGCCAGTGGCCACCGCTTGAACTTCCCTGAAGCTCCTCCATTTCGTCTACCTACTAAGTACGCGGTAGTATACCGTATGGATAGTTCCTTATCGGTGACAGCTTCCGCAACGTGTTATTTGTATCCTCAGGCTTGAAAGTGAGTTTACTTAGTACTTACTTATCTGAGGCTGGTTAAGGCATCTCAGGCTCGGTCCCGAGCCCCTTATGCAGCTCGGAAGTGCTATCAAGCGCGTCAATGAATGTCCAAAAGCTTACAAAAGTTTCGATGACAACGTCGACACCTCCCCCCGTGGCGAATTGCGCAGTCTTCCGCAGTCACCTGGACCATCGATGGCCGTCGAAGCAGATGCACGCAGCTAGACGACGTCGGCGAGGCGTTCGCCAAGACCAATGTCGTCCAGATTCCGCCAATACACTCCTCGCCATGGTCGGGTATGTCGGCCAGTATGGCTGGTTGAAGGGTTCCCTGCGATTCACTGGACTAGCACGGTACAGTACCAACACCGTGTTACGGCTCCGTTACGGCTCCGACAACAACTCCAGACAACCAAAGTTGTGATCCGCGTACGACAGAGGAACACAGGAATGGCGAGCTCCACACGATAGCTGGATTCAAGTCGAACATCAAAAGCCGTGAAAGAGCGATAAAATATCGGGAAGCTCCTGAGGAACCGGGATCATAGGCATCCGCGCCCGGCTACGACGGTCGCGACGCAGGAGGAAGTACCATGGAGTCCATTTCAAGCAGGTGTGGCAGCCCGGCGGGCCGCAATTGTAGGGCCCGTCCTAGCGTGCGATTTGGCAAGCGCGACGTCAGTCCCATCGTGCGTGTTCGTAGCGGCGACTATGAGAGTCCCGGTCGAAGCGGTCCCGATGACGGTGGCGGTGACGGTGTCGGCCGTCCCACAGACACACTAGATGTGACCGCTGCTGGGGAAGCACTGGAGAAGTCGACGGTAGCCGACCCGGAGGGAATTGGCAAGGCAGTTCTGAGGAAGCTCGAGGTGACATACTTAACATGATGTCCTCCCGACGGCGGCTGCGTCTCCTAAGAGAGCGGGTAAGATTGAAAATCACATGGTAGACAATTACACCAGAGATACTCACCTCCAGCAGCCAGGAGAGCAGCAAATACAGAGCTCAGAAGATGGAGCATGGTAGGCTAGGAAACGTGTTGGACGGAAGATAGAGCGGCGGATAGCTTTGATATCCGTGACTATGAGCTATCTGGTAGCGGACGGGTTGAGTCAGATACCTCAAGAACATATCGCACGCACCACGGATTACCTACACCACATGTCTGTGTGCGTGCTCGCATCGACTGAGGTTCTTGTGCTTTCTCATGGATACTTCTGCGCCTTGTGACAGCGCCACGACAGCGCTTGCTGCTGCGCTAGTACGGGGAACGCGAATGAGAGCGTGAATGAGGGCAATCAGAAATACTAAACGCGGATTCAGACTCCTTCGTTGTAACGACGACCTGTTGAGTTGCAGATGAGTTCGTGACGGTGGCTGCACACACAGCCGCAGCTGCACTCATGCCGACACATGCCGGCTGACTAAGCTCCCGAACAGGCAACTGAGAACGGGGATTGCCGCGGCTGCCAAGTCTCTGCGAGCGTCCGACGTCCCAACGAGTCCGTCTCCTTCAACCATGGGTCCGGAAGTCGTCTACCTAGTGATACGGGAGACAACGATTGAGGTAAGTAAATATACTGGATATAAACGGGTAGAGATTGATTGTGAACAGCACGGTCAACTTCTGGCTCACCCTTGTCAACCCGAACTTGAACTTGGAAGTGCGCCCAACAAGCTGACCAAGGCTCGGTCCTAGCTCGGTGCCCGACCACATTTCAACCTGATTTCTCAAGTTGCACGTAATCTGGACAGCATGTCCCTTGTCGGCACCGCTCGGGTATGACCTACAGAGAAGTCGTCAGCACCAAAAAGGTCCGATTTACTCGGGGGATTTCGATGATGACGCTGACATTCTCCAATCGCGACTTGCGCAGCTCTCCGCAGCCTCATAGACCATTCTAAGGTCTTTCAGTTGAAGCGCTTCGAGCCCGCAGACATATGTGTTTCCACAGAGTGACAGATGGCAGTTAAGCCGACGTCAATGACGCAGCTACTAGTACCACGCGGACCAACGCCGTCCAGGTGTCGCTGATGGGCTCCTTCTCACCGCGGTCGGGCATGACGGCCCTGTAGGAACGTTTCAGGAGTCCGCGCAACGGACCGGGCGCTCTGTTTTACTCAGCCAGATCTGCGAAGCTCGACAACCTCGCAACCGTTCTCGCGAGGACCCATGGACGTCGTCAGGAGGTTGAGCGCGTGTCGGTACGACCAATATCCTGCGAACATTGCTCGTTAACCTCTCACTCACTCAGACAATAATCTACGCGCCGCACCACTCTAGCTCGAAGGGGAAATCAGGCTCAGCTTGCCACGACCGACGAATTTCCTCCACCTTGTTACCAGACATTTTCACAGATTGAGGACACCTCACGCATCCTGAGTCTCGGTCCGCATCTACATACTGCCGTACTTGTGCCACGTAGTGACCCAGGCCAAGACCTACACATGCGGGAGTCGGCTTGGCTCGCAGATAGCCACGAGGCAGTCAATTCCTCTGAGATGTCATCCAAGGGTGCGTCGGTCGTATTGATTCATGTTTCAGATGGATGCTCCGCTGCATGCCTCAGTTGCTAATATATCGCACTAGCTTCGTCCGTAGGCCTCAGGCATTCTTCAAACGAAGTACCCCAGACATGACGGCAAACATGGAAGACGAAGCCGTAAATAACGCTGCTCGAGGGCGCGTTCAAGTCAAGATGCCCGATCGTCGGTACGTCACGCGTTGAAATTCGCGTCGCTTCACCGCGCGTCCCTCTCCTCATTCTCGTGTACAGGTGCACCGTCACCCTCCTCAGTATGTGGAGCTTGAGGGTAACATGCCCGTGGACAATGCATCTCCCAGCATCCTCGATCTGTTATACTCGCTACGTTCCATTGCCTGTGGGTGCCATGTTTGACACCGTCAGCAGTAACACCGGTTCTTACCGAGTCCATCGGCTACCAGGATGTATCTGCTCACACGTCGCCGCCCGTTCTCCTCCAGACCGAGTCACCCCAAGACTACCCAATATCTCGGACATGCGTTATGCCGTCTTGAGCACGGTCTTCTATTACTCAGGTCAGTCTCGCTCATGGACGTTTTGTACGTTGCTGGCGCTCTACTCGCGTCTTCTCTCCCGCGACGCAGTATGCAGCTTGGCAACCATTCCTTTGTAGATGGCCTATCGGCCACGTCGCTGAGTGTTTCTTTCATGACCACCCACTCCGCGTCCCATCCGGTGCCCATCCTGCGTGTCGTCCGGGCCACATCCTTGATGGCCCCGTATCGGAAGAGCGACAACCGGCGGGGATAATGTTCACGGATGCAAACGCACACGCACCCTCGCTTTGACGTCGGGATCCGAGGACCGAGGAGTTGGGCCGCGTTTATAAGTGTGGCCGGATGGCGTGGTTACCTGCCTATGCGTGCTCTCCACTAACTAGCGGGCGTCTGCAAAGCGTCACTGATGGCTTCAGCTCTGATCCTCGTGGTAGAATGCCTATGCAGTGGCACGCTCAACGTCAGGTCAAAGCGGTAACAAGCCCATCTCCCTCATGTGTGCGTCTTAGCTAATACGGAAATCCCCGCACAGGCTCCTCGTCGCTGGAAATATTCGATAATTCCCAAGATATTCACAGGTTTAATGCCACTCGGCCACCTCGCAGCAGCTTCTCTCAAGTCAATGCGTCGCTGCCGGTGCTTTGTCACAGCGTGCTCTGGCGGTGCCGGCGAAATTACGACAGCTCTTCGCCGAAGAGTGCGAGTCTGCGGTCGTATGCTCGTACTCACTGAACGGTAGGTTCACTGAGCACAGGTAAAAGGCTAGAGAGGTGAAGACAATAAATTTCGCTTATATAAGAGGTTTATTGTCAAGTACAGAGGCGCATCAAGTCGGGAGGGCTTCCAACTTGGGAGGTTAGCCGCTCGGATTGATGCGCCTCTGGGTGGTCTCGCTTCGGTGCACCTCCCCAATATGGCAATCCCATCTCTGTACGCTTTGCCAGAACTCTTCGGAGGACAGTCTTGCACCGTAATGTGTGGCACACTGTCAAAGCGTCCCGTACGCTTTGACTTCACTCTCCCAGTATTTAGCGCGACCACGACTGTCTGCAGAATGCATCCTCCTTCGACACACGAGTCGAGCACTCCCGCTCCCAAGCATCCCCCAGCCCCTCCCCTCCTCTCTGAGCTGCCCAAAGACCCCAGTCATGCCCGCTTCCAGGAAAGACAAGGTATGCACGTTGAGATCCTCATCAGGTCGTCGTGCTGAGACACCCTCCTTTGACAGGCTGTGTGTTCGCACTGCAGGGCGACGGTTCTCGCTAGAGACATGTCGCGCCATGGGAAGCAGCACGTCCCGAACAGACATTCATTGTAAGCCCCGTGTACGGCTTGTATGTCCCAGACTCGAACTCACGGCCGTTCAGGGAGTTCGTGTGCACGATGTGCGGCAAGCGCGCATTGCAGAGGACGAATCTCCTCGACCACTTTGTCAGGCGGCAGTACGTCGGGTTCTCCAATTGCATGCGAGCACGTACTGAACATTGCCTTCAGCACTTCAGACTCCCCACATATATGCGGGTTCCTTGGCGAGCCTGCCTGCACTCTCGCGTTCAGTAGCACGTCGGAACGGTCCAAGCACAGGACTGAAGTACACGGCCGAGACAAGAAGTTTGCTGCACAGAAGGGGGCCTTCGAACCTTACGTGGATTACGTGGTGACAGCTCAGCAGTATGGGAAGATGGAAACGGGTTCTCCATCCTCTTCCTCCACCTCCTTTTCCGCCGCCTCTTCTCCTGTCTCCACCACCTCTTCCTCCCGTCGTCCTACGCCTTCCTCGAGAACCGCTCCTGTCGCAGTGCCTGCTGGTGTCATGCCCCCGTCGATGATGTCGAATTCCTCTCTCGACCCTTTGGCGCAACTGGTGGCCATGCACCCGGGCGACTATTCGCACCTTCCTGCGCAGATGCCCGTCGACATCAGCTCTTTCAACAACACTCACGCGCCTGTTTCGCATCCCGCCGCATGGTCACAGCAGCGGGGGTATGGAGGTCAGAACACGCGCGGCATGCAGCAGGCCTTCAACTATTCCGTACCACAGGGATGGACGCATGCGCAACAGGCCTCTCGGTTTGGTCGCTCGGCTCAACAATGGTGAAGCAAGCGCCACCTTGGCTGACCTCGGCCACACTTTCGCCGGCCACAACTTTGCTCCATCTGCTCTCGCACGATATCGTCGCCTTCTGATAATACGTACCTCTGTCAACTCACTCTACTAGAACAACCTGCACTCTCGCGTATATTTGTATCACTCTCCGACTCGTCACTGCATAGGACCTCTGCGTTTGTTCATCTTAACTTACACATATTTACACAGTATATAAGCGACTCATTGGTAAGATAGTCTCCGTAACTCGCTATAGTAATCGCATCACCATTCTCTGTTTTGGTCCTCCGATTCGCGACTGCCAGACCTAAGCAGAATAGCAGGGTAAGATCACTGTCCGCGGTTCGAGGTTCGAGGTTTGAGGTTCTACTACGCTTTCCGTGTTCGGACTGCACAGCCCGATCCACGTGTCTCAACGGTCGAGGCTCCTGCTCCGCCTTTGCCCTTCAAGTTCCCGTCTGTACTCGCTGACACTCCGAACGAATTGCGAGTTACGACGCGGACTCCGAGTCTGCTGTGGTCAACATACACGCGCATTTCACGGTCAGTTGTTTCATGTGGCTCAAATTTGCGTAGCTGATCGTGCAACAAGTCGCGATGGATGAGGATCATGCGATTAGTCTTCCGACTGAGCTCCTCGACATGATTTTCGAGGTGACGGACTTAGAGACGCAAAAGGCATGCAGCCTCGTGTGTCACGTTTGGCTAGATCTCAGCCGCAAATACCTCTTCGACCCCGTGATTGTTCGTCACGACACGTCATCGACGCGTTCCGACAGTTCCTAGCGGCGCACACGCACATCGCACGCATATCCACAGCATTCGTCTTGTCGGGCCCAACGATCACTAATTTGATCAAGAGCGGCTCTACTCTCGCATCGACCCCGCGACACTTGCTGCCATCGCCATGTCCACACCCAACATCTCTTGCATCGAGCTGAAGACCGTACTGGTCAATACCCCCGACGATGTGAAGGAAGGCCTCCTCACGTCGCTCCCTTGCCCTATTCACCTCATAGAGTTCTCTATCACGCAATGCCCTTCCCTGCTCTATCATCCTCCCAACGCGATCTTGGACCTCTTCTATCTATTCCAGACAAAGATGATGCAGGTCGAGCTATCGGGCGGTTGGGCTTTGGACCCTATGCGAGATAGTATGGACAACGATATCTCAATTTCTCCCAGGTGGCCCATCTGTCACCAGGATATTTGCATGAAGGGCATTTACCACCGACGCACAGCTCCTTTCCTGGCCCTCACTAACTCTCTCCAACCCTGCTCCTTGCAACGACTGCACCTGACCTTCGAACAATGGTCTCATCTCGACGAGATGGCCCGCTTCCTCCAGTACTTCGGCGAGTATATCAAGGAGTTCGTGATAACTTTCGCCTACTCACTCATCTACTACGTGAAGCACGACCATGCCGGTGAGTTTTCGCATATCATGCTTCCTTCTTTCGCTCGTATTGATCGCTGTTCGCAAGTCAAATTGGCAGCGTCAGTAGAGGAGTGGGCCTCGTACAGCGTTTCCTCTCTGAGGGCCCTATCGAAGCTCGGGTTCAATCTGAGTGAGCCCCTGGTATCGAGATACCTGGACGAGCCACGGTCCTGGCCGGACAGCATCGGCATCCCGAGATTCCTCGCCTGCTTTCCGCAGGATCTGCCCTTAGACGATGGGATCCACATTAAGCTCCGATTCGTCGACGACATTATGGAGAGACCAATTATGTGAACCCGCGCCCTGAGATCGACGAGGCGCTCCTCCGTTTCGAGAACCTGAAGCGTGTGACGCTTCACGACTCGTGGAACTGGTATGACTTCTACGAAGGTGAAGCCCTGGATATCGGCGCGGAGGCGTTCCCGAGACTTTGGGAGGCGAAGAAGCTGGTGTGCGTGGCGGAGAAAACGTGCCAGTGCAGGTGAGTACCCGCTTCGCTGTTATGATGTTCCTCCGTTTGACCGTCGAGCAGCTGTCGACATATTTCTTGATACGTACCCCTCCATCCTTGCAGACGAAAGTACAATAGAATTGGTATGTATCACCTCTGATGCATGTCCGCGGCGGCGACATTGAGAAGCAGGGCCGTACGTTCGATTCTCCTTCGCGTTCTCCATGAAGGCATCCCTGGCTCGAGAAAGCTCGAGTCGCTCCGACATTGCACTGGTGGAGTGCATCAAGCACCATGAGCTCTTGATTAAATCCGCCTTCCAACGAATTGGGACGGCATTTATGCTTCCCAGGAACGACGACGAGGTCGCGCAGCCCTCCTGTAGGACTGGCGTACTATGAGAAGCTGGATCGTTGACATTTGCGAAACACAACTCCGAGGCTGAAGCAACGTAACAACGTCCTGGTCTGAGTCACTGAGTCGCGGTGACTGGGGAACCTCAGCGCTCAAGTTGCTGGTGCCACGGGCACATGATGCCATGAGTACTTACGCAGATCTCATCGGGAGAGACGGGGCCCCGCTTATCTCCTGCCGCCAGCCACCCGGAAGTCTGTACAAACATGTTATCAACCACTGCTGAACATGACATCCTGGTCTCGTTCTGACGTCCAGCTCCGGACTGCACGAGGACTGAGTAGAAACAGCTCGCACAACGCCAGATCACACTCGTCGTTCCTCTACTCACCGTCATGATCCTCCAAATTGCAGGTCTCGCTTTCCTATGTATCGCGCTGTATCGCCTATGGATTTCTCCGCTCGCCCGACTACCTGGACCGACGCTGTGTGCCCTGACGCGCCTCCCACTGATGTACCACGAATTCAGCGGGAACCGGCGCAAGTTCGTGCACGCCCTCCATCTGAAGTACGGTCCCGTGGTGCGCATCGCCCCGGATGAGGTTTCGTTCGCGACTCGCGAGGCTGCGAAGGAGATTTACACCTCCGGGGGCAGCGGATACGACAAGTCGGCGTTCTACAATCTCTTCTCGAACTTCGACAGACCGTGAGTGACGGAGTCGTTTACTTCACGCGCCCGCGTCGCAGTGACTGACAAGACGATCCACAGCAATATGTTCTCCACGCTGGAGAAGGGCAAGGTGCAGTTCGCAGCTTCCTGCGCTCCTATGCTGCTCTCCGGAGCTGACGCTGCACGCTGTGTAGCACGCAGACATCAAGAAACGCTTCGCAGAGCGTTACAGCAAGTCCCATGTCATGGATCCGGACGTCGCTTCTGTCATCCAAGACCACGCCGGCGCATTCGTAGGGAAGGTGTCGGAGTCTCTCGGAATAAGCCAAGACATCTACGTGCGTACGACACTGCGGATACTTCCGCGACCGAGGCCCTTGAGCTGAGACATGTAACCCAGGTGCTCTTGCATTGCTTCGCGCTGGACGGGATCACCGGGCACCTCTTCCTATCCTCAAGGACTGCACTCCCTGACCAACCCATCAGACCGCAAGATCATGGAAGAGCTCTCGTACTCCAGCGGCCTGAGACGTTCGCACCCTCTACCCTCCCTTCCACCGGCAGAACACGCCTGACCATCTCACTCCAGGTGCCTACTTCCGCCATTACTTCCCTCGCTCTGGAAGCTCTACAGAAAACTGACCGGAGACGGAAAACGGCGCGCCGACAGCCTCGTCTCGCCCTACGTCCTCGACACCGCCCGGGAGGGCACCGTCGCATCGCACACCGTCCTCTCCAAGCTCCGCGCCGCTAGCGCGTCCAGGGCGGCCACCGCTGACTGGAAGGACGCCGCGTCCGAGTGCATGGACCACCTTGCCGCCGGGATCGACACGACAGGCGACGGCCTCTGCTTCCTCATGCACCACCTCTCCCTCCCCGCCGCTGACGCGCAGCGTGTCCAGCGGCGGCTGCACCAGGAACTCGTGGAGAACCCCAGCGCCCCACTCGATGACCTGCCCTACCTCGACGCGGTTGTGAAGGAGGGCTTGCGCGTCTGGAGCCCGATCCCGATGAGCTTTCCGCGCGTTGTGCCGCAGGGCGGGCGCGTCGTCGACGGGGTGGCGTTGCCTGGGGGCACGATCGTGAGCTGCCAGCCGTACACGATGCACAGACTCGATACGGGAGTCTTCCTGGACCCAGAGGAGTTCGTGCCGGAGCGGTGGCTGGGGCCCGAGGGCACGACGGAGCGGAACCAGTACTTTTTTGCATTCGCTGCCGGCGGGCGGGGATGCATCGGCAAACAGTGAGTGTGCTGTTGTCTGAAGCAGCTCAGGGAGCGTTGACGCGATCATCGTGATAGCCTCGCGTTGCTTGAAATGAAGACGCTCCTGAAGGAGGTCTACTCGACATATCGCACGCGCATCGCCCCGAACATGACGGCGTCGATGGAGCCGGACGACCAGACGATATCTTCCAGGCCAAAGGGCCAGAAATGCTTGGTTCTGTTCGAGAAGTGGGACGAGGAGCATTGAGATCAACGACAGTTTCTGACGAATGCGACAAGCTGACGCACCTCCACGATGCGGCGTCCTCCGCGACATAGGACGGAGACGGGTGAACATAGCCCTGACGGCTGTATATTACGCGCTACCGAGTACACTACAGGACAGTATTGTAAATACCGGCAACCCGTGCAGCTACTACACAGACCGCGAGTTAGATACATAGTGCAAAATTGGGAATTGCGAGAAAATAGTGGTGAGAGTCTGACGCAACCAACTTGAAGTACCAGCTACAGGAGGATACAAGTACAACGACGGGAGCTGTGCAGATGCCTGGAGCACGAACTTGAGTACCACGAAGGCCAGTGCACAACGTTCATACTATATACAGCTGACGATAACAGAACGGAAAGATGAATCGATGACGAGATAGAGAGATGGGTAACGAGAGATGCGAGAGGAAGCAGCGAAAAAGAGAACGACGGACGCGACCGGATGTTGGGGGTATATATCGTACCAATATGCGCAAAGGGAACCCCAAACGTATAACTTACAAACAATGTACGCATGTACAGAACACACGCGAACTACTTCGCGTGCCGGGAAGGATAGGCTGGACCCAAGCTCTGGCTGCGCACGGATTTGGATCCTCCAGGGATGGTGATTGGCGTGGCAGGCGCTAACGCGCCAGTAGTGCGTCCAGAGGCGTACTCCGTCCCCACAGGGGGAGTTTCCACGCGGACGAGTGAGATGGCGACAGGACGGGCGGCATGCTCTCGTTCCGGATGACCTTGCGCAACTCCTCGCGGGACCTAGAGAACCGACGGCCACGGGCGCTGGAGGAAGGCGAGCCGGACGAGTCATCAGAGTAGCGGAAGCGGCTGAGACTGCGAGCCGCCGCACTCTCATCGTCCATGCTTGGACTGAGCTGCCATCGGGAGTCCTCATCGAGGGTGTCAAGTTCCGAGATGGGATGGTCCAGTTCTGGGGTGCTGAGCGTCGGCCTCGATGGCGGCGACTTGTGCCGCCGTGCGGCAACATCCATGGACATATCTCTGGGGGTTGCGGGCATGTCATGAGGGCTCCGCGAGCGGGACACGGAAGCGTCTGCGTGCAAGCGCGGCCGCGGCAGCCGGCCACGCTCGCGCTCATCAGCAATATCCGAGTCGTTGGAGAAGGTGGGCTGGAGGATGATGGCTGAGCTGTGCGGACTCGACGAATCCGTTGACATCGTCGATGTTGTGCGCAGAATAGCATTTGTGAGCGATGACAGGCTTGGCTGCATGCGAGGAGGGTGCGCTGAATGGCTTTCGGTTTGCAAGAGAGGATGGTGGTGATGATGGGCATGGTCGTAAACATGATGTGGCGGACGCGAATTGCTTCGACTGGCGGTCCGAACGGCGGATGTCGAGCGACTCGACGAACGCGCGGCGCGGGAAGCCGCACGACTCTTGCCGTCGACGACGATATCTTGACGCGCCTTGACACGAGATCGTGAGCGCGAGCGAGACGCACCAAAGGCGACAGTCGCTTCGGGCGGAGGCGACACGTCGTCCGCCGCGGAGCCCCAGCCGATGCCCCACGCAACCTCGTCGACCATAGCAACAGTCCAACGATTCGGAACTGAACGCTCAATGCAGCCACGCAGTACTTGCTCTGCACTGCGCCCGATGCCTTGAGGCATCTCGAAGACGCCTGTCCGATAAGAACATTGATCAGCCAATGATGAACGACTCCGAGGCGTCGAGATTCCATACCATGCAGGATCTTCATCTGCAACCGTGGCTCAAACGAGTCAGAGAAAGGTAGTTTGCCGGTCAATAGGGTATACAGCATGACGCCCAATGCCCAGATGTCTTGCGCGGGATCCGCAGCGTAGGGGGCGGCGTTACTCGGTGGAAGTAGAAGTTCAGGGGCGGCGTACGGCAGCGACCCTGGGGCAAATCCCCGGTTAGGCACAGCAGGCGGCGTACCCGATGTGGGGAAAGGACTGGAGGTGCGATGACGTGCGGACACGCCATGACGGCGCATAAGTGAGAGGGCATGAGGAAGCTTGCCATGTCTTCCAAGAGACCGGTGGGTGAGGTTGGCTTGCGAGATAGTACGCGATCGGTGGAGGTTGTTGACCTTCTCGCATCCACGCTCGGCTTCTTCGTCGTCACTCTCGACGTCGTCGTCGATCTCCCCGATCTTTCGTGACATTCCGAAGTCGCCAATTTTACAGACACCCATCTCGTCTACAAGCACGTTCTCCAGCTTCAGGTCTCCGTGCACGTACCCCGCCACCTCGTGCATGTACCGCAACCCTCGCACCACCTGCCTGAACATCATGCCAGCGTCATCCTGCGGTAACGCAGGATGGCCGTCACGCTTGAGAATGTCAAACAAGCTGCCTGCGGGGCAATACGAAGTGAAGAAGAAATCGGCGTACGGGGTATGGGTAACCGTGAACAGAGGGAGGATATGCTCGTGGTTCAACGATGACCATACTTCCGCTTCGCGCTCGAGGCTTCTGCGCGCCAGTGCGGGGTCAGGCTGCTTGTCAAGATCCGCGCGACGTACGATTTTGACAGCAACAGCGCCTCCCTGGGAAGAGGATGCGCTGCGGATGATAGAGAAGCCGCCGTGCCCCACGATGGGTCCTAGGGTGTATCCAGCCACGGTTGCGCCTTCGTCGTCCGGAGCGAGACAGTGCTCCGAGGCTGTGGGGCTGAACGCGGACAGGAACATAGCGGCGGGAGATGAGGCCAAGTCGACGTCGTCGACAGGTAGAGGCGAGTCCACCGGGGAGCCCAAGGAGAGAGACGATTGCGGAGGCTCAGAAAGAGCTAACATCGGAAGAGGGGAAGGCGACAACGAGAGGCCTAATGCCACTGAGACGGCTTGGTCGCTGTCGAGGTGCTCGCCATTCGGGTCGATCCATGTGCTCTCAGGGAAGACAGCGGATAGGTGGGGACGACTCGGCCCAGGGACGTCTCTTGAGTCCTGTACGGCGTTATCTTGCATACAACGGGCTTTTGGGAGAGATGCGTGAAACGAGGAGAGGACGCAGGGAGCGGCGGGAAGGCAACGTTGAGGGAGGAGGAGAAGAGCAGAGTCAGAGAAGTTCACTCACGCGGGGCATGTCGGGACCCGGGTGCCCGCTCCAGACGCCGAGAAACTTACATAAGCAACTGTCTTGCCTCTTGCCTTGTATAGTACGCGAGTATGGATGTCGATGATGTCAAGGAGGGTGAGCTGCAGAGAGAGCTACGCAGACAAGAGGCAGAAAGTGGTATGAGGGAGAGCTGCGAACAGGGCTCTGCGCGTTGCGTGAGGTATACTTATATACCACCGCGTTGAGGGCATGACGTCACGCGCCTACTTCGAAGTTAGGTATCACGCCTTCCCAAAAGGGCGGAGGAGTGCGAAGGCGTGTTGTCTGCTGCTATATGACCCCAAAGTAAGACGATGATGATGCTATATGGACAGAATGGCAACGTCATCATCCAACAATATAGTTGGCATATCCTACGCAAGTTCGTCATCGTCGGGAACAATGACACCGCCATCATCGTCGTAGAGGTCGTACGGAAGGTTGTAGCGCTTCGACGGGTTAACGACACGACGAGGAGGATGCGCCGCCGCAGCTCTCTCGAGTTTATCGACGAGCTCTTCGGGCAGCTTGAAGACTGTGAGTCCGAAAGATGGATCTTAGCCACCCGTCTATGTGAACAGGCAAAGCCACATACTGTGGTAGTTCTCCTCAATGCGCGCGGGATTAACGCTCTTGGGAAGCACGACGGTCTGGATTATATGCGGTCAGAATGTTGTGGATAGCGCGGGGGCGGTCAATACTCACACCACGCTGGACGTGCCACGAGATGATAACCTGCGCTGGAGTGATGCTGAGTGCGCGCGCGATCTCCTGGACCTCTGGAACGTTGAGCGTGTCCTTGACGAGGGTCCCGCTTCCAAGAGGAGAGTACGCCTCCAGGAGCAGACCGTGGTCCTTGGACCACTGTACATCCGTCGCTGAGCTGCAGCGCCGCGGTCGGAAGTCTGGCACGCACCTTCAGCAAGTCTGGCTGCGGGTTCCAGTAGCTAAGTTCGACCTGGTTCACGGCGGGCTTGTACTTGAGTGGGTTGGCAGTGAGGTTCCTCAACCTCGGGATGTTGAAGCTGCACAGAGCTTAGTCGGACAAATCACAACATCGCGGCACAAGACCCACTTGCTGACGCCGATGTTGCGGACCTTGCCCTTGTCGACCATCTCCTCGAGCTTCTTCCAGGTCGGGTAGGGGTTCGCCGTGAGATCCTCGTCGACCTCATCAACCGTACCCTTCTTCACCGCAATTGGGCTGAAGTGAAGCCACGGCGTTAGCTGCAACACAGGGGCTGCGGAAGGCAACTCGCTAACGTACAAGTGAATCAAATAGAGATCGAGGTACTCAACCCCGAGCTTATTCAAGGAGTCGTCGAGCGCCCACTCGACGTCCTCCGGAGCGTGAAATTGCGCGCCAAGCTGAGACCAATGTTAGCCCGAACCGCCAATCCGTGAACGCACATAGCAAACCTTTGAGGTGATGAAAACCTCCTCACGCGGGATCCCGCTCTCCCTGAGAGCCTGGCCAACCTTCTCCTCGTTCTGATACGACCAGGCATCGTCGATGTGCCTGTACCCGGTCTTCAGAGCGGCCAGGACGGCCTGCCCAACCTCTTTGGGCTGAGCCTGCCAGACACCTGAGTAGCCGCACAGTCAGCTTATGTGCCTCCTGTTCAATCGGTGATCGGACGTGCCCAGTGCAACAGAAGGGATCTTGTCACCAGAAGGGAGCGTGTAGTGTGTCGGGAGGGACGCGACAGACGAGACGTCACGGTGCGAACCGGTGCAAGGCGTGCCCAGGCGGTATCCGTGCGGCCTGCGGTGGTGTCCAGGGCGCACGAAGTAGCTTGTGGCCAGATAGGAGCCCTGGAAGACCGCGACCGTGGAGAGGACCAGGAAGAGCAGGCGCTTCCATGTGAACGTCGGCTGCCGCGGCTGGGACGCCTCGGGTTCGTCGCTGAGTTGGCCCTTGAGCTTCAGCTGCTCGACGTCGACGTCTCTCTGAACGAGGGGCTGGTAGTACTGCGTCTGTGGGGACATGACGGCGGTTTGAGAACATGGTGGGAGGATATTGGATCGGTTATATAGTGCCGCGCGTGTGAGATAAGCTTTATCTCGCGGGGCGGATGCACGATTTGCAGATCATGGGACATATGCTTGTACGATCGCACTAGTGCAGTGATCTGCAAGTAATCCGACACAGTGTAAGTATCACGACGAAGTGGTCAGAGGGGTAGAGCACATACGTGAAATCCGCAATATCCGACCAAGATTGTGCGACGACTCTAGCCGGTGAGCGTTGACACGTGGGAATCAGACTTGAGTCAGACAAAGGCTTTTGGCTCGCATCCCCGTCGTCCCGACTCGCACTCACCGCACTCCCTATATGTGAGGGTCTTGCCTTATTGCATCTGGGGTGAGCGCGGACGGTTCCGGAGATGAGGTTAACTCGTCTGCACGTTCCCAGTGACTCAACTCAGCGCCTAAACTGTCAATCAGAACCGTCTTCTTGACAATCGTGGAATCCGCGTATGTTATCTCGCTGTAGACCAGACCTTATTGCGCTTGCATCTTGTCAAGAGAACCCCATGGCCTTCCAGTACGTTCAATGATTGCTCGGTGTGAACACTTACTGAACTAACCATCGATTTGCTAGACAGGTCACGGACTCGTTTCCGAGGGATACCCCCGCTCTCAATCTCGACGTCTTCCGAATCATCTTGCAGTCCTGCGCCGTCGCAGACTTGTTGCGAGTTGGCTATGCATCTCGCGTACTCCGGAAGGAAACCGTGAAGGAACTCCTCTCTCGTCCGGTCTACCTGACGGGGAACGTCCAGATTGAGTCGTTCTGTCGACTGATGCTCGCCGGCGAGCCCTCGCGGCTTGTTTATCTTCACACACTCGTCATCAACCACATCCCACTCATCACTCCTGACGTAGCTAGCATGCTTATCCAGGTCATCAGCGGTGCAACCCAGCTCCGCAACCTCTGTCTTCGCCGTTGCGAAGTGCTATTCACCAAGCAGGACACACGCTTCGCCGATGCGGTCTCGCAACTCGAGAATCTCCGTCTGTTGCAAGTCTGGGTGGGAAGGGAGGTACACGAAAACATCCGTGCCATGGTGCTGCGACTACGCTCAGCGCTGAAGGCACTAACCGTTCCTAGTGAAGACGACCATGAGCTCGGTTCACACTTCCCTAACGAATTGGCCGAACGCCAGCCGCAGCTCGAGAAGCTGCGCATCCGTTACAGCAGCCTGGCGAGCTCGAGATGGACGCCCTACCCCTTGCTCCGCATCCTGGCGTTGAGCATTGATGACCAGATCATCAACCTGCAGTGCATCTCCCAGACCTTCCCCAGTTTGCGGGAGTTCACCATCGCTGCGCGCGAGTTCGAGTACGACTTGGAGAACCCGAGCGACGAAATCGCTGCCGTACGGAACGCTTCCATCGCGTTCCAGAAGGACAGAGGCGGCTGGACCTCGTTGGACTACCTTCACGGCTCCATTGGAGACCTCTACGCGCTGTGTCTGACTTGCCCTGTGCGTCGAGTGAGTCTGGGACAGTACGACTACACATCGCACCACGCATACCTCGACGTCATCTCTCGCACGCGCCCTCGCCGAGTCGACATGACGATCTACTGTGCTCCGTGGTTTAAAACGGCCATCATTGCGTTGCCGAGCCTCTTCGTATATGGCACAGGGACAGTCGAGCCCGGTGCCGTATCGCACATGTGCCTCCACGCAACGGTCCCCGCCGAGGAGATGGTGACCACCCGGGAGCTTATAGTAAGGATCCATGTCTCCCTCCAAGCGCTCTTCGCTATACCGCTCACATTCGGATGCAGGACACAATTGCTCCCTTCCTAGCGACGTGCCAACTTGAGTATCTGCACGTCAAGATAGGGGAATTCTTCATTAGGGAGGAATCCGACTACTTGCACGAACTCCCACCTGTGCATCCGAGGCTGCAAAAGACCATGGCCAACATCGACATCGCGGTGCTCGTATCAGCCTTGGCGGCGAGCGGCCCTTCCCTCCGTACGATCGTCCTGTCGCCTGCGAGTCGTGAGCGGACGGTCTGGACGGTGGATCGAGGAGATGAGCGGCAGATCCTGCGGAGACTGGATCCATACACTGCTAGTCAGGTCGTAGAGCGGGAGGAGCGGTGAGATGCTTGGGTAAGGAATGAAGGTACGCTTCTTTTAAGAATTTTGTGAGGAGACCGGGTAGAACTCATGGTCGTTGACAGTTCTTGTGCGACTCTGTACTGTACTGCTGCCTCAAGCACTTCTGTCACGCATCCCTGAAATGCAGGGCCGGTGTACGATGTCAATTGGAGTCTGCCTGTGTTTGGCACACCGCCGGACAGCATGATTTCTGACAGTTGGGTTGGGCGAAGGCGCGTGCTGCTTCATCCGCATACAAGCCTGAGGTACCTGTGAGTCTTACCGTCGTCATCATGTGGACGCGAAGTTGTGCCGCAGCCTCACTTACGCTGCAGGTATCCTGCGGTCCAGGAATAACCCCACGACCAGTCGAAGTGCACATTAGCTCAGGCAGCAGCTCTTCCCTACCGCAGAAGGTCGGCGGTGCTGCGGTAGTCCTAGGAATTGCGCGCTTGCCACTGCAACCCACATAGCGCACAGGATAAAACCCTGCTCAACGCCCTCGCTTCGACGACTACCTCACTTCGAAACCACCTTCTGTTCCTCTCCCTCGATGTCATACCATGGCATCTACACTTCCCGCGGCAGCAGCTACGGAGGTAGCATGCGAGGATCTCGTGGATCCAGTAGCTATCGCTCCACGAATACCCGACAGCCCACTCTCCCTCCAGATCGCGACCTGATGGAAGGCTTGGGGCGAGATATTGTCCGTATCGTGTCGAAGCCGTCCATAGACTCCTCGACTGGGAAACCGGTTAAGCCCGAGGCCGTGAAGTATCTGGGATCCTACAACTGGGTAGAGGAGGAGCAGCCCACCATCATAGTCCCTGGTACGTCAAGCACTGGCATGACCTCCAGTGTAACACGCTGATAGCCGCCCAGGCTCTCCACCGGAATGGCGTAACCGCGCTTTTCCCTACCGCGTACCCTACGATACTGGCGTGCGATTTGTGGACCAGAACGGCTTCCGCATGGGCGGCGCATCGTGCTTGCTCCCCCTCTTCCGCGCAGTGGACATCGTGTCCGAGGAGAACGCCGACACCACGATCGACTGGAGTGCCGTCGACATCGTCACGGACAGGAACGGCCTCCGCAAGCTGATGCGATGGCTGCAGTACTCGGGGGCAGACTCTGCGGAGCCTCTGAAGGAGTGGCGCATCGATCTGCAGCTCGGCGGCGAGAAGACCGTCCTGATGCACCGGTGGGAGAAGCGACAGAGGGAGGTTGCAGCTCCTCCCAAGTCGGGCTGCGGCCATAACTTCGAGCGGGAGAGTACCACCCCCGCGAAGGGATGCGAGCGTAGCACCGGTCATCATCGCATTGTGCAGTATGTGAGTTCTCATATCTCCCGTCTTGATGTGCGGGCATGGTGTTGACCATGCGTGATCGTCCTGCAGACCTTCTGCGGGCTGAAGATGGTCGTTCGCTTTGAGGTCGATGCTTGTCTCCCTCAACCTGATGCGACGAGTACTACGCGCACGAGACGGTCCCAGCCAAGCACTACCAGTGCTACCTCCACGAATGTCGACAGCCTCACCGATATCATGCTGAACCTCAACGTCGCATCCACGACCGGCACATCCCGAGTTCCCTCACAAGCTTCAGACATCGCAGTCATCCGGGCGGGCACCCAAGTACCCCAGTCGTCCATTGTGGAGCTGACGACGCGCTCAGAGAAATACATCGACGAGTTCAGCTGGGCAGAGCAGTACCCCCAACTCCTGCTCTCCTACACCCCCCACCTCTTCCTCGCGGCGCACAACCGCGGGACGTTCGAGCGGATGATCGAACACAAGCTGGGAAGCGACGAGCTCCGGAACATCGAGAACAACGCGCGGATCCAGCGCTCCTTCAGGCAGCTCGCAGCCGCCCTGCGCGCGATCCAGGAGCTCGTGAAGGACCACGGGCAGCGCGGCCGCCTGACCCTCGTATGTCAGCAGGACGGGTCCCTGAAGGTCTACCAGCGGACGAGCCAACAGGGACTCTTGCCGGACACCGAGCTTGAGCGGTTCGGTCTCTGAATGCAGCCGTTGACAGGAGAGCGTGCTCTGTGCTTCGTCGTCGGCCTCCTAGATACGCATCAGCCTGTAAGAGTGGCTGGTTTCTCGCACCTGTGCCCGGGATGGGGTTCGTCCACGGGGATCAGATGTAAGAGGTACCCAGGAACCAATGAAGATCGATGTTGGATCCCCGATGTCTGCTGAAGGCACCAGATTCGCGTTCACACTTGCGTTCCTGCGCAGCAAATGAAAGCCGCACCGCTGACGTCGTGCCATCTACTGTCATGAATTATCGTCCTTACGCTGTACCTGCTCATGATGGTCCCAACCCTTCCACGGTCTCGCAAGGCGATTCCATTCCTGGACATTTTGGTCGACAAGGCGGAGAGTCGTCGGGGCGCCCACGGGCGCCTCTCACCACCATTGGTGGCATGCTCGTTCACCCGCAGCTCGCGAGTCGCGATGCTTGGTGAGCGGATCTGCAGCATGGATGGAGCTAAATCAGCACAATCACGGAGCTGCAGCAGATAGTCGATGAGATAAAGGTAAGCGAGATACGTACCAGTGCCACACAGAAGATACGAGGATGGCATCGACGAACGTGCCCGAGGGTGGTTCGTATCAACTGCTCCTCGTCGTGGAGTGCCTCGCCTGCGCGCAGTGCTAGCACTTCGGAGAAACAGCACCACCGATATGTCCTGGGATGGAATGGCCTCCGTCGGGGTCCTCGATTGCGCAAGGGATGACTTACTCGATGGAACGCACATCCTGATGGACGACCAGATAGCGTAGAATGCGCCATCCTTAGCCAGACTTGCGACCGGGCTCCTCATGGACGGCGCAGCAGCACCCCTGCAGCATGCGAAATGGAAAGGCAGGAGAGGCCTTCGAAAGCTGGAACAGTGGAGTGCGCACCGTCACCCGAAAGACGGTGAGTGAGTACACGCCAAACCGGAGCAGGCCAACCGTGTGCTCACTCGCTGACCCGACGCGTGCAGGCTCCACGGGCCATGGCCATGCACACGCACATCTTGCAAGAACGACCCGCGCCACCCTGGGACCGCCTGGGAACGGATTTTGGGGGTTCGGACGCGCAGCGCCAACGTCTCTCAGCACCAGGGTTCCGATGTGCGTCGGGAGAAGCACCCAGCAGCGACCACCACGAATTCGAAGGACGACGAAGCTGAAGCTCCAAGAAGGGAAGGCGCGAAACAGCGACGCAAGCGCGCCGATAGAGAGAGAGAGAGAAGTCCACTCGAACGCCACTCAAGCTCGCGCGCACGATAACGTCGAGGCATGGACCGTTGGACGCGAGGCGTGAGGAACACACGGAGAAACCTGGCGGGCGGCGGGAGGCGTGCATGAGAAGCCCGAGGTTTCCGCCGCGCCTAAGCAGCACTCCAATACAGCCCGGGGCCTCGTCCTGCGAGTGCGTCGGAGCGCCGCGTTCGGGGGTTCGCACTTAAGAGGTCCTTGGTGACGCGCACGGCCTAGCGAGATCGCGGGAGGGCCATGGCCGTGACTGGGTCCGAGGGCGGAGACGGGAGGCGCGGTGGCGCTGTTGCAGCAATTATATGAAAGAAGAGGATGCGTACATGGCAAGAAGGCCCAGGCCCCGCAAAGGCCATCAATCGCATTCGGGTAGGTGAAGTCGGGCTGCCACAATGCTGACGGATGCCAGCCAGCGGTGTCCTAGCAGCAGACAGTGGCAGACATACGTCTGAATGACGGTTTGCGCTGCACCTACTATAGCCTGCGGTCCATTGATCGCCGGGCTGGACGTCGGCACATATGTATGCGCCCGGGACATATGCTCGTCGCGCTCGGTGGCACTGGCCAGTCGGAGGACGAGAAGGGACCCTAATCCTGTCCGCACGCGGGAACGTCCTGCCACTGGCCAGCCGCCGGGGAACGCGACCTCGAGTCCTCGAGAGCAAAGTAGAAGGCGGACGGAGAGTCGGATGCAGATGGCGGTCGTTTTTCCGCAACGCGGCATGCACTGCGTACGAAGTCGCGAGCCGTGCGCGATGAAGAGCATCCGAGAGACTTCTTCCCCGTACAGCACCACAGAGGGTGGATGTTCAGCGTCATACTGACGACAAGGAAGGTCGGTTGAGGATGAGGTGTGCATCGACGCGGGCCGAGAGGCAAGTTTGGGATGGGGTTGTCTCCACACATCGCAGCTTCAATGCCGATGGTTGACAGGAGTGAAACCCAGAGACGAGCATACACGCGCTCTACCGCCTACAGGCCCAGAGCCGCGCGGGAATCGAAGCCAACGGGGACTTGCAAGAGAGCTATCTCGAGCTGTGTCTCCTTCGAACGCGCCCGGTTCTGGTTCTATGTACTGACGCCGATGCAAGAACAGAACGACTCCCGAAGAAGCTGGCCTTCGCACCCCGCGCAAACGCGAGATCGATGCACTGTATGGGTGGCACAGTCCCCAGCCTAGACTCCAGCTTCGGGGCAGCCAGCGCTGAGCGCACCCGCGAGTCCAGGCTCTGGCCAGCACCACCTCCCCACAGCGCAGACGCAACACGAACCCCCCTTCTGCAGACTCCAGAGTCCGCGCGTCCAGGGGGATGCGCGCCGCCCAATGGGGAGAGGTGACGTTACGAATAGCCGGCCGCTTCCTGCTTCCCGCTTCGCGTGTGCATAGTGCGAGCGTGGAAAACCCGACGTCGCCCACTGACAGGCCACGCCTGCAGAGCGAGGGGCGTTGCGGGATAGAGCGGGATTCGCGAACGCCCGCGTCGTGGATTCCTATTGGGAACGTGACCGCGCGTTCTCCCTCGACGGAGCACCGCACTGCCCTTCGTGCTCGTGCTCGCGCCCCTGGCAGCGCAGCTTTCTTTGGGCGAGGCACCGAGAGGCCGAAATGAGGGAACCTTGGCCTGAACACGAGCTGTCAAGTCTATTCACGCGCAGCCGGGGCGCACACCGTTGCTTGAGACACCGTCGACGAGAATAGCAGCGCGCCTCGGGGTTCCCATGCTCTGCAGCGCGAGAGAGCCCGGAGGCACGGTGGGACTGACGGTTCGAGGACAGCGACACAGAGCGCACGAGGGCGACAAGCCGACGGCGCCCCCTGGAACGCGTGCCGCAAAGGGCATGCTGATCACACAGACGCCTCTGAGAGATTGAAGTTGGGTCGCGGAGATGAGCACGGGTGACTGCAGAGAGCTGACATACGCAGCTCACCATTCAGGAACGAGAAGTGCAATGTGTGCGTATTTGGTCCCGTGCGGACGTCGCGCGAACATCCGTTGGCCAAGCACCCCGTGTCTGCTCAATGCCTGTGAATGGGCTCAAACTCAGTCTGTGTGCTGCGAATCGATGCGGATAAGGCAAGGTGGAGATGGCATTTATCACAGCGATTGCTATGCTCTATCGCAGCGAGATGGTCAACTCGATATCCTAGATTGACGGCCGTGAGCGCAGATCCAACCGACGGGGAACATGCATCGAGCTGGATGAATGTGGCAACCTCATCCCGGGGAATATATGGTGGGAATCTCAAGCTAGGGTTGAAGATCCCGACAATCCAGCATATTGAATATATCCTCCGAGGAAACACCTCGGCAGGCCTCCCCGGCCGGAGGAACGGAGCCATGCCGGAGAGCAAATGGAATGAACCCTCGTGCTTGGCTTGTTATGCGCATATACGAGCGGAAACTGTCCAAGTTCGGCTCGACAAGTATTGGGAGAGCGAGACTAGCTGCCTGTATGCGCCTCGCCCTACTCCCGTACTCGGCGTCCGACCGCCTTGCGACGCAACTCAGGTTTTTCATGCAAAGATTCGACCGCTACCGCCAAAGCAATGGCCGACAAACGACCCTAGTTGAGAGCAGAGACGACTTGTGCCGTATATAACCAACGACTCACGAGGCCGATAGGTATATGCTCTGAATATAGCCTACAGAGGCGCAGAGCGGAGGCTCAAGCAGATCTCCAGTACCTGGGTCCCTTCACGCTGCCAGAGGTCTTAAGGTGGAGCGCAAGGTTCAAGCGTGGTAGAGGCGGTACCACGCTTAATTTCAACCATGAGAGAGGCGTGCTCACCTTAGTCCCGTGTGTACACGCTGTCGCCACCTTTGCGCCGCGGCCATCGGCTTCACAGCTGCACAAAGGTACTAGGGCTGACAGGCAGGCGGCGCGGTGTTCTGTTCCTGGCCATGGTCGCTGTGACGCCAGGGGAGATGGGCATGGGGACTCGGCATCGCACACCCAACGGAGATAACCATCGGTTCTACGCTCGCTGAGGCGCGCAAGGCGCAAATCGCTAGCTTCGAGTACTACACGAACACGGTTGTACCATAGCGGTGGCGGTGTTCAAGGATGCCGAGTTGAGGGCGCACCGCCACCGAAGCGAAGCACCAGGGCTTTGCGGCCAAGTGGGTCAGACCAGGCATACCATGCAGTCCGCGGTGTATCTGTGTTGGTATGTATGGTCTTACCCACTTGGGCGACCATGTCTCTCATAGAGCGAGCAAACTATGGGAGCTGTGCAAGGCCGCACTGGTGAGTGATGCAGCCACGGCCGGACGCACCCCCATGCTGGTTGAAATGACCGATGGCCCACTGAATGGGACACGGTCGTCCGGCCGAGCGGCGGTGTGATCCCGGCGTGATAACTGCGCGGGGCTAACGATGCGGATGCAAAAGCGGAGCGCCGTCTCAGGCTTGTCGAGATGAGGCTTGCGGGCACCCAGAGAGCGGAACAGCCGGGATCCGAGTAGACAGGGAGCAGTGGGACGTCGATAGCTTCGGTTCGCGGTGGTAGTGAGCCGGGGTCGGTTCGTGAGAAGCAGGGGTGGGAGATGCGTGTGAAAGGCGAGGGCGTGGAGATGTGTCAGGCTGGTTGCTGCGAGATGGCGGTGGGTTCGGAGGATCGATACTGAGTAGTGTTCGATGGACGTCTTCCGAGAGAGGCCTATCATGAGCGCCGGCAGGGGAAGATGGGAGCGTTCCCAGTGGTGACACCGGCGAATTGTGCTGGTCGAAGAGCGGTCATTTGAGCTCCGAGCTCCAGGGCCGACCTTGCGTCGCAGCGCGTTGTTCGCCGTATGCACACGATCTGAGTTGGGATGTGCGGGGAGGGTGTTCGCTGTGTTGTGTGCAGCTTCCGGCGCGTCTGTGGTTCGCGGCGGCGCGACGGCAGGTGTCTCGCAGGAATAGACGAAGGCCGGTGCGGATTAATGTCGGGGTGCTGGAGGGGTGGGATCAGAGAAGGAGAGTGTGCCTGTGCCCCGGAAGGAGGGAGGAGGAAGGCAGGCAGAAGCAGAAACCTCGGCTTTACCCCATCTTCCAACTCCGCTCGGGAGGCGCCCGTGGGTGCGCGTCCTGCGACCGAAACTGACGCGGCCCTCTGCTATATACTACCCGTCCATCGCCTCCCCGTCTCTCTGTCTCCCCCTCGCTCGTCGTCCTCGCCGTCCCGCACATCCTCCACGCCGTCTACCGCTACTCGCCCACCATGCCCGACGGCTCCTTCGCACACCCCCAGCAGCGCCAGTTCAACCCCTACACCGACAACGGCGGCACCATCCTGGCCATCGCTGGTGCGGACTTCACAGTCATCGCTGGTGACACCAGACAGAGCGAGGGCTACAGCATCCAGACCCGCTATGCACCCAAGGTCTTCCGACTGTGCGTCGATCACATCCAGCCTAGGATGTTTGCCGATCATCCGCTAACCCTCTTTCTCTCCCATCCAGAACCGACCGCGCAGTCCTGGCGGTCAACGGCTTCGCCGCGGACGGGAACATGTTTGTCAAGAAAGTGAAGCAGCGGTTGGAGGTGCGTGCCCGCCATCGGTGACGCGTCGCGTCTGCGCTGGGCAGCATGCTAATACGCCTGTGGCCCGCTCAGTGGTACAGACATGCGCACGCAAAGGACATGCCTCTCCGCGCCATCGCCCGTCTGATCCAAACGATGCTCTATGCGCAACGCTTCTTCCCCTACTATGTCTACAACATCCTCGGTGGCATTGAGGAGGATGGTGAGTGACGCTCTTCTGATCCTGCACGAGCACTCCTTTTCCCCGTCTCCTGCTTGCAACGCGCGTTGCAAGCGTGTATTTCTATTCTTCTCCCGGTTTCTTCCTGTGCATCATGCTCGAGAAGCACAATGCACGCTGGGACGCGTGTACCCTGTATATGGGAGGCGACGCGCGTACTCTATACCGTAAGCGCCCCCAGCCTGATTGGCATGGAGAAACCTGTTCATGCCACATCTTCCGAATATTGCGAACAGCTGAAGCGATAGCATGCTGACCGACCTCCCACTACCTAGGTACCGGTGCGGTCTACTCCTTTGATCCCGTAGGATCATATGAGCGCGAAGCCTGCCGAGCCGCAGGCGCAGCCCAATCCCTCGTCCAGCCCTTCCTGGACAACCAGGTTCGTACCCGACGCATATGCACATCCCGCTATCGCATTCAATACTAACCCGACCCTTTCCCGACTTGCACCCGCCGCGTTATCGCGCATCACCACAGATATACTTCAAGAACCAGAAAGCAGCGCCCGGCACGACGCACCCGACGCACTTGCCGCTGTCAGATGTCCTCTCTATCGTCATTGACTCGTTTACGAGCGCAACGGAGCGCCACATCGAGGTTCGTCTTCTCTCCCGCCCCACCCTTCCTTCCTTTCCTCCCTTCCCTCCGCGGCGTTCTAGCGCGGCGCTTCGTCCTGTCATCCGAAGATATCTCTCTTGTCGCGTCCTGTTTGTCTGTCGTCCTCCGTGGATCGTGGCTCATCACATTCTCCTTGCCATCGTACAGGTTGGCGATGGGCTCGAGATCTACGTCGTCGTCGCGAAGGGCCGGAGTCCACAAGGCATCGAAGCCATGCGCGGCGTGCAGGAGCTCAGCGCACAGCCAAACGGCGACCGCATGTTCATCCTCCGGAGAGAGCTCAAGAAGGATTGAGGCGTCGTGTGCGCCCTGCCGCGCACCAGTGTCCTCGTCCTTCGTTCCTCTTTCCTGTAGCTCCCCTCGCACCCGCACGTCGACATCTCAATGGACTATCGTCACCCTTTCTCGTCTCTCTCCCGCGCGCGTCGCCGGTTCCGTTTTCTCCCTCGCCCCCCAACCCCCAAAGTGGGCTCAGCGGAGCCCGGGCCCTCGAGCCCTGGACTGGAAGCTACTTACGAACTCGACTCGTCGTTTTGTCTGTCACATGTGGTGTGCGCGTACTGCTCCGTAGCCCGTTCGTCAGTTACCTATCGGCTCTCTTCCTCTCCGCGGGTGTGACTATATGTAGACGCGCGCGCGGCGGGAGTAAGTAATGTACCAGTACGATTGTTGCGCAATGTCTAGCACTAGAAGCAGTAATGTATCTTCATTTCCCCCTCCGCCTCTCTCACTTCGTCCGTGTGCCCGAGGAATCCATGATCAGTGATGCGCGGTGCGTCGCGCCTTCGATATATCCGACACCGGCGGCATGTGGCCATGCGGAGCCACGCCCACCTGGCGTGTGCATGCAGCGCGACCGACATCGGAAGCTCGAAGCTCAAAGCTCGAAGTGCGGGCTGCGGGGTGGTGATGCATGACGTCCTCGAGGCGTCGAAGGCGTGCGGGTCGGACGAAGAAGGTCATGCGGCGCCTTCCGCCCTCCGAGGTATATGCCGCCCGGGGTGGTTGTACGCTACATGTGGTGCAGCGGCCGTCCCGTTCGACTTCCGGTGCTAGAAGCGGGGTGGATGAGTGGGGGCGGGCACGTCCTTCTCTGTGAGCGCGGATGGGGAGGAACTGACCGCTGGGGACGCAGGAATGTACCATGTCTGCAGACTGCGACGCGCGGCGGTGACAATATCAATACAGACAAACGCCCCGGCGCAAGTGCCAGCCACTGGCAGTGTCACGAGTGTCTAAAGCCTGGGGAGCGAGCGACAAGTCGCATATCAGTCGCCATATGCTGCGTGTACGCGCGAAGAGGGCGCGTTGACAGGAGATTCAGTCGCGGTGGAGGCTGCACGGGATTGTGAATAGAGTTCAGTCGCACTCGGTGTTGATTCTCGGATAAACGTCTCTATCTCAACTGCGGGTGTCTTCATCTGTATCGGCGGTGACGACGCCGCATGTGGTTGGTTTGCGCCCCCGCAGATCGTGATGCGCGAACTTGAATGGCGAGCATCCCAGCATATAACGGTCGGTGAAGCCTGCGGTGGACGGAAGTGCTTCCTGCTGAGGAAGGGCGGGCATGGGAGGAGGTCTCGCCATCGCGGGTCGTCACGCTGGATGCTACCGGATAATATTCGCCAGAGGTCAGTAACGTGCTCGCCATTGAGCGACCGCTATCAAACGCACCTCTTCTGCTGTTGCTGTCCAGACTGCGACGCTGCGCCGCCCAAGGAGAGCAGACCCGGGAGTGCACAAAGCAAAAGCACTCGGATGGCTCGGGCGACCGTCGACGTGCCGGACAGCGTGCGGAAGCGGCGGGAAGAGAACGTTGACGTCTAGGTACGCCTGCTGTATCAGAGTGCAGTCATCTGACGCTGCAACATGTGCCAGTGGGCATGAGGCCCGGAGAGGCAGCTCAGGCTGTCCAGCCGGGAAGTCGCATCTCTGCGATATCTTCGACGTCCAACGACGTCCACGACAGAACGATGTATTCCCCGGGCCGCCACTACGAGCATGAGGCTGCAGTGCGCGCGTGCGGGTGGCGGGAGGAACGACGTCGGGTGTTGGTGCGTACCTCTACTCGATCACCAGACCCGATAGCTGGTCCGCACGCACGAGGACGAGGGAGAGCCCCGGAAGCACTGAGGCCTCGCGTTCAGTGAGCGTTCGCGCGACCGTCGGCCTGTCTGTGCGATCTGACCAGGACGAATGGCGGATGGGTACCGGCGGGAGCGAGAAGCGTCGAAGGGCGGACGTCCGCTGAGCCCGCATATTGTATTGGAGAAGCCGCGTGTACCGCCGGGAGGTGCGTTTGCCTCATTCTGCGGGCTTGATATCGCCGTGCGGGGAGATAGTGACTGGTGAGATGGTGCGGGGAATGGGGTTCCTGTGCCGGGTTGTCGATGTGGGGGAGGCAATTCTGCGAGCGGGGAGGCCCGGGACTTCAAGGATGTACCACGTGAGGCCTTGATGGTCCTCCCGCTCCCACCGGTAGATTCTCTGTTAAAGTGTGTCACACAGTGTCCTAGTGTGCTCGGGACCGGTGCGAGGATGTGAGAAAGAGAGTGAATGGTGCACATATGAAGAGGATCCGAACCTTATGAAACGGCGGCGCGAGCAGCGACTATATCCTGCGGTGAGACATTGCGGTGAACATATTGCACGCCGTCTGAGTCTGGCGGGTCTCCCTTTGACCAATGGTACAAGGCGCACGACAGAATCCCAGAGTGCACGATACGAAGGTCCGCCAAGCAATCGCCAGGTGACCTGAGGTGCGTCCAGATTCTCATTGGCAGTATCAGGCCTGTGTGGGTTGAAGGTCAGCATACCTTCTGTAGGGGGGTACCCATTGGTCTACTGCCAGGTGCGAAGGGAGGAATTGGTGGACGCACTGCCATATTAGTCCTCTGGGCTGTGCCACGTCGGGCGTAGGGTGGCCATTCGGCTTGTGGTTAGCCACGCATACACATGACGATCGCTCAACGTGGTGCGTACACCTTCCGCTTGGTAGTCGATCTGTGGGAGGAACGGACATAAAGTGTCGGATTGGCGTCGGTGCCGCGCCTCCAGCTTTTCTCTGTTGTCGGTAAGTAAGTACTCGCTGCGCTTCGAATCTTCTATGCGACAGTCCGTTACTGTCTTCAACCTGCAAGGGCCCGCGGAATACTCTGGTTCGGCTATCCCCTGGTCCGAGAATTACAGGGTTAAAGGTCTCTGAGGTATACATCGGTTATGCCTTGGCGCTTAGCTCTCACCAGTGACCACTGAAGTACCGCGTGGTGATTTCACTTCCACTGTCGGTTTAGGGGCCCCTCATTCACCGGTGAGGAGGAAGGATAGGATTAATGTGTGGTGCCT
>JABYQS010000148.1:0-93960 GCA_022592435.1 Cerioporus squamosus | reverse complement strand
GTGACAGCACTGCGTAAACCACGTGATGAGCGCGTAAGAAGTCACGTGACCCGAAAGCGCGTGTGAGGAGACGAGCGAGTCTGGCCGAGGACATCGCGCCTCCAGTGCGTTTGTGCGCAGGCTCTCTGGGCAAGATATGAGAAGGACGTGCAGGCAAAGGAGAGTGCTCAATGAATGCGCGGAACCGATTAGTGAAGGGCTGGGACGTTGGGAAGTGGTCTTTTAAACGCGCATTAACCGCCCTCTTTTATACGTGGCTGATTATCGCTTATACAAAAACTCTCCTTCGCTCGCCCACCACACCAAGGATGCCATCTGTGGAACGCAGAGGTCATCCATCGTACCCCACAGCCGCAGCAAACACATCTGTGCGGTTAGTTAACCTCAAGCCCCTCCCAATCCCCCCTCCCAAGCTCGCTGAGCCCCTCGTCCTCCTGGCAAGATGGACAGGTTACGGAGACCCTCCTCCAGACCCATACAACGCTCGGAGGGGATGGCACCGGTATCGTCTGGTTGTAAGACCGGCGGAACGGCTGAGGCTGGGTAGAAAAGTCAAGATCCTTGCCCTGGCGCCCATCGCATACGGCGTACCTCATGTGCCAACAAGGCAGTATGATACGTATGATCCGCATATCGTTGGTATGGTGGTGGATATAGCGATGAGTGACTCGAAGGCGACGGGGGAGGAGGAGGGCCCATCCTGCGATGTGGTGGTGATAAGAGTCGACAACGATTGTCGCGGAAACATGGTCCTTGGAGCGGACATAGAAATGTCGCCGGGAGATGGAGAGCCGGATAAGCCGGAACGGCGAGGACGGAAGAGAAAGCGGGGAGAAGGAGGGTGCCGGAGCTCGGACCGAAAGGGCGACGAGCTAGAACTCATGGCGAGTGTCCGCCCGTGGCCGTCCCATGATCCCTGGTGCTGTGGTGGTGGACAATGTAGATTAGAGGAGCCTGGCCAGGAGTGAACGCAGAGCAGGCTTACTGCTGAGAATGGAAACTGATCTGAAAATGATGTGCGACGCGCCCAACAACCATGAATCTGTAGCGGGGACAAGGAGGAAGCCGTGGACGGCGATGAAGTGGCGTCCCACACCTGAAGGCATGTGACATGGGGCTGCATGAGGTGTGAGCATGGTGGTACTCGCAGATTGCACTGTGGCGTGTAGAGACACAGCTAAAGGACGCGCGCTGAAAAGTGAGGCGTAACGGATGCGGGCTACGTGATGCGTGGAACCTGACAAGTGAGAGATGGAATAGTGAGATGCAGATAGTAGGAAGAGGGCAGAATGGATGGAAGTACACAGAGAGGAACGAGCCTACGGGAAGCGAGGACCGGGGACGTGAGAACTCATGTTGTAGGTGGCGAGCTCGGAGAACGCGAGCGAAAGATGAGACTCCACGGCTGGAATGCGAGACCTGGACGAGGGCAGAGTGATGACGCAAGAGGGATGACTGCAGGAAAGAGAGATTAGATAGGAGCGAGCTCTGTGATAAGATCCTGCAAGGCTGACCACGTGGACGGTCGTCTAGATGAGAGACCGGAAGTGCATGGCATGGAGTTGGCCGGGCGGGGTCCCTGGACCGATCCTCGATCAGGGCAGGCTCTGACGGAGCGCCCGTGGCATCCCAAAGCAGAAAAACAAGAGAAGCTCACTGGGACAATGGCGTGGCGGCTGACGCCCGAGAAGATGCCAACCTTGACGTATGCTGTGTGGACGAGGCAAACTGGGAAACCAGCACGACGAGAAGGGTCGAAATGAACATGGTGAGTACCTTACGATGTCAGCCGCAATTGAAACTTGCTCGTCGGCGAGCGAGAGCAGAGCCTACCGGCAGGATGAAGGGGCGCGCCGGACTGGAAGTCGGTGAGGCCGACAGCAGGGCGGGAGTGGTGACAGCGGGCACAACAGAGCGTACGCGGGCCAAACAGTTGAGTTGAGAGCGACTTCGTCCCCCCCTCGGCCTCTCTGCACTCACTTTCCCCCACGAAAGTACCGCACCACTCTCTCAGTGAAATCTACGCTCAAAACGTGCAAAAATGCCTGTCAGCGCTGCCCCTCCCGACTCACAGATGACCCTGGTTGACGACGGTGCTCCCCGCACCCCGCGTGGAGCTCTCGTCCTGGTGTTCGACACGCCGGAGCCTGAGGGCGACATGATGGAGGACATTCCGGTGGCGACCGATGACGAGGACGATGCTGCGCCCCTGGCGCAAGCCAATCAAGGTGTGTCCATGCATTTCATCGCTCTGCACCCCTTCCCCTATCCTGCGCACCGCCTGGCTGCCTCTGAGACGCCTTGGCCCCCCCCCCCCCCCTCCCTCCCCCTCGCTGTAACGTCGTTGTACTTTGATGCTCATGCTGTATAGCCCATAACGTGGCGCAGGCGATGGGGGCGCCGCTGGTCCAACTGCCGCAGCCCGTCCACCAGAACGTCCCGCAGGTGGCCCCGCTCAACCAGCACGACCTGAATGCTGTTATGGTGGAGCAGGCTCAGCATGGCGGCAACGTGATGAACGCCCAGCTGGCCCACGATATTCACGGCAACGTGATGGGGGCTGAGCGTGAGCTGAACGATGGAGGACAGGTGTACTCTCCTGGTTGGAGTTCGTCGCTCCCGCCGAGCTCACCGATTGACTCGTTCTCGACGAGTCCGCACTCGGCGCAGCCTCCGCCGGGAATAGTCTTTCGTTCGTCGTCGCCGATCGACGTTGACTTCTCGAGCTCGACGGCTCGCGCTGGTGACCGCGGCGAGCAGGTTCGGGCCGATGAATCCCGCGAAGCTCGTACGATGCGCGCTCCGCATGCCGGGATCGACGGTGGCCAACACAGCATCCAAGGTAACCTTATCCCAACCGAGCAGCGATCTGCTTCGAGCCGCTCGCAGACTGCTGACAGCGCCGAACTCTACTGGCGACACGTAGACACGCCGAGGGCTTCGCAGCTCCCCGCCACACTGGCCGGATCGGGAATGACCCCGCAGGAGGCCTACCGTGGTAAGCTGCACGCTGATAGTACCCATGAGAATAACCCCCCGAACGCCAGGAAGCGGTGCTGGGCGGGTTCTCCGAACCTGGAGGACACGCTGCGGCGGCTCGGACGACCGCGACTAGAGGGAACAACACCCGCGTTAAGAAACGCCACCCCGCTGCCAAATACGCCATACGCCGACTCTAACCCCTGGAATAATGTAGAAGGGAGACGGGGAGGTCTGGCTGGGGTAGGAAGGATCTTTGCCCCTGTAGCGTCCTCGACGCCCCAACTATCTGCTGTACATGACTCTATCGACGAAACCCCGCAGTACCGCGCAAACGAGTCCGGACACCCGCCCACGCCGCACGGGAACAGCGACACGCCCAGCCCTGCTGCGCGGGCCGAGGCCAGAAGCCGAGGGAACCGTGTAGCGGGCCTGGCACACGCTGCGAGTAGACAAAACAGCTGTTCGATGGACGTCGACGATGAAGGCCCCGCTGACAGCGACGATGACGCAATGGATCGGGCGAGGCGAGCAAAAGGGAAGGGCAAAGGCCGAGCTGTGCCTGAGCCTGAGCCTGAGGACGCTTCGGACAACGGAGGCACAGAGCTGGGACGTGAAGAGGGATGGGACGAGGCGCAGCTGCTGGAAGCAAGACAGAGAAGCCTGCGCCAAGTCCTTGAGGATCGGGCGGGACCGAGGCGTGATGAACACGGGATGCTACGAGCTGACGAGGACCAACGTGGAACGTGGACGGGAGCCCAGATGTGGACCGAGCACGATGTCGCGGGGCCGTCGGGAGCTGGTGGGAGGGGCGAGGACCCGAACACCGTATACGACCACGAGACATGCGAGTACCAGTTCCGCGAAAACGAACAAGCACACGGGGGTCGGGAGACGCCAAGGGTGCGAGCCAGGTCCGAGTACCGCCCGCTTCCGAACACGAGAGCGGCGGAGTTCCTCAGGAACCGTGAACCGCGGAGAGGTGACTCGTACGGTGATGTGCTTCCGCAACGCTCACCGCTGTCCCGAATAAGTGGGATGCAGCGACAGCAGTCTCTGGGACGTCCCTACGCGCCTGCACCGGAGCAGTACGAGCGGACGGGACGCTACGATTTTGCGGAAGGCTCTCGCTCGGCTCAGGAGGCCCGTGGCCATCCGAGTTGGGAGGGAAGCGTGGATGCAAGCAGATCCAGACGACAGGGAGACCGGATGGATTGGAGCGGTGAGGAGGAGGACGCTGAGGACTACCAGGCCGACTACGAGGAAGGCGAGATCTTGCCGACGGTGATGGAGGAAGGAGTGGATCAGGAAGACCACCCTATGGAAGTCCCGAGGGAAGGCTTCCCGGCTGTCCACCGTGACGATCCGGAAGCGAACTTGCGTGGAATGGCAGTGGATTGGGTACGGGAAATGTGGTCTGATCCGCCGAACCGCACGGTGTACATCGACATTTACAACTACAGGTACTGCGAGGACGACCTATACAATCGCCGGATATCGGAAACGCTCCGCGCAAGGACGACCGACATATCGGGCGAGCATGACTTCGATGTCGTCCCGCCGGAGGCGGAGACTGCCAGCGGAGCCAGGGTTCGCGACATGCCGACGATCTGGGCGATCAGAAGGCTCTCCCCGGAAGGGGTGGCGAGGCTGCTGAGCAGGAGACTGTGGTCGTTCAGGTCGATCTCGTTCTTCACGAGCCCTAGGTCCACGACAATGCCGCGATGGATATTCATGATGGAGGGGTTCCTGGACGGCAACCTAGCCAACATCCGCGCCGCGGTGCTTAGGGTGCTAGGGGAAGGAGAAATGAGAGACTGGTTGGCGCGGATGATTGTCGCGAACCCGGAGTTCCGTGGAAGAACCCCAGAGGAGGGCGTGGAGTGTGTCCTCCGGTCGCTTCGTGTTGAAGCGTTGCAGATGGGAAATGGGAACCATGTGGTGAACGTATTCATCCGACCTCCGACCAGGAACATTAGGGAGTGGAGGCGTTGGGTGGCGGAGCTCCGGTCCAGACGGTATCCGTCTTTTGCTAACGGGACTGGGAGAGTCCGCCACATTGCGCCTTGCAATGGATGCCACAGCTCGGGTCACCTAACGCATATTTGCCCCTTTCCTAGGCTGAGTGGATGGAACGGTCCAGAGCAGGGACAGGGAGTCTTCGGAGAGAGAAGACGACCGGAGACGAGTGTGTACAGAGGAACCCCGCAGCGAGGCGCGAGAGGTGGGGGTGCCCCGTCGAGGAGGGATGGGGAGAGGAGACGTGAGGAGAGAAACCTGCCGAGAACCCCTGGGAAAAGGGGCGGAGGCGGACGTGGTGGGGGACAGAGTGACCGCTCCAAGGGTGGTAGACGTTGAAGGGCTGATGATGCTTGACGACGGACAGCATGACAGAACGAGGCTGATGTAGCATGCCCTGTGAAGTGTTTAGTGTACTGAGAACGGACGATAACGAGAGTGCGCGGGGGTCTCCCCATAGCAAATGTCATTTATTTCCTGGACGAGATGAACGATGCGAATGAGGCGGAAGAGCGCGTGAGGCTAAGGGCAGAAGGAAGGGAGGCTACGAACTGGGCAATGAAAGGGTTGATAACATAGGGAAGTAAATGGTATGAAGGAGTGGAAAAGGGGACGAACGGAGTGTGGAGTGAAACGAGACGAGCAACGCGCCAGGGTGACGCCTGGAGGGATGCGTACTGTCAGCGAATGGGTGCTGTGTGCAGTAAGTGGTGCCTTGAAGCTGGTGACACGGTGTCCATCGGGTGCCCAAATATACTGGCTGTAGTGGCGCAGGAAAGCTCCCGATGCTATACACGAACGGTTAGTCTATTGAGATGATGGTGAACCGAGCTAAGCTGAAGGACAGCGAGAGTGACTGCGCGCTCGGACTGTCTACCACCACCCAGGGCGGAGGGAAAGCTGCCTAGAGCCGAGGGGATGGTTGTGCCCCGGCTGACAATGCAACTGCGAACATAAATCATACTGCGAACCAAAGAAATATGGATGAACGTACGGCCAATGGTATACAGCGCCTTGCTGGGGGAACAGACGGGGAGGATGTTAGTGCTCGTCCCCCTGCCGATGACCGCCCGGACGAGATCGGAAGCACGAGAGAAGAGAGAGAGGCGGAGGAAGCCGGAAGCGAAGTAAGAGTGAACGAGGAACGGGGAGGCAAGAGTAAGGTGCCAAGTAAGAAGGGCAAGTCCAGAACGAAGGCGAGAGTTGTTGTTGCGTCACTTAATATTAAAGGGGCAGGAAGCCGCCGAGCGGGGGTGCCGGAGAAGTGGCTGAAGGTAAACCAGCTGATCAGAGATAGAAAGATAGCGGTGCTAGCGATCCAGGAGGCTCACCTGACGAAGGAGGACACTGAGGTGATAAACGAAATGTTCAGGGCAACGATGTGGGTGACCGCAAGTCCGGACCCGATTAACGGGACTGGGGCCCGAGGAGTTGCGATCGCCTTCAACAAACGTATGGTTAATACGGATGCGATCAAGCAGTGGGAGCTGATTGAAGGAAGGGCCATGATGGTAGAAATTAACTGGACCAAGAATGAGAAGCTGCGGGTACTTAATGTGTACGCACCGAATGAGTCGGTGGAGAATGCTGTTTTTTGGAAGACGGTTCAAGGGAAGCTGGGATGCAATGGGGTACCTAGACCGATGATCGTCTTGGGAGACTTCAACGTTGTGACTGACCCTCGGGATAGGTACCCACCAAGGCAAGACCCGAGAGAGCCGGTGGAAGCTTTAGTGAGTATGATGACGTCGGGCGGGCTCGTGGATGGGCTGAGGCAGGATGAACCGGAGCGAAGATGCTTCTCGTACCTGCAGAGCACCACGGGGAGTCAGTCGCGCTTGGACAGAATCTACGTTAAGAGAAGTCTGGCGGAGTGCGCAGATGAGTGGGTGATTGAGGCGCCTGGAATACCGACGGATCACTCCCTAGTCAGTGTGTCTGTAGCAAACTATGATGTTCCGTACCTTGGCAAAGGTAGATGGTCGATACCGCATGCCCTTCTGTCGGACCCTGCCTTTGAGAAGACGATGACGGAGCTAGGAGTGGAGGCATGGCGCGAAATGCGGAGGCTTGAGGAACAGAATAGAACGGGGAGACTGAACCCTCAGCTTGTCCACCAGAGGTTCAAAGCTAAACTTGTCGGTGCTGCAAGGGAAAGAGCGAAGGTTAAAATCCCGAAGATCAGAAAGCAGATCGAGGCCATGAAAACGGACCTGAAACTGGTGGTCAACAACGGAGACTCGCCGTCGGAAGGGGAGGTTAGGCACGCAGCAATCCTGCAGGATAAGATTGCGGAGTTAGAGCTCAAGAGTTTCGGCGCGAAACGAGCGGCAGTAGCGGGCATGGACTGGGTCAAGGGGGAAACTGTGTGCAAGTATTGGACGAGAATGAATGTGACCCCCTTACCAAGTACTGTTATAAATGAGCTTAGAGTTGAGGAAGGAGCGGGTGACGAACCGGGAGCAGAGCCAAGATATGCGAGACGGTCTGATGAGATGGTGGAGATCGCGAAGGGACATTATGACTCACTCCAAAAAGACGAAGAACTTGATGCAATGTCGACGCGGCACCCGGAGTGGATAGATGAAGCTCTGATGGACTTTGAGCCGAGGTTGTCGCAGGAGGAAAGGGAGCGGTTGGACGAGCCGTTGTCGTGCGAGGAAGTCGAGGCTGCGGTGCGAGAAACGGCAGTGGGGAAGGTCCCTGGCCTAGACGGTATCCCGGCGGAGATCTGGAAGGTTTATCTGAAGCGACATCAAGATAAGATGGAAGGCGAACAAACTATGAATGTGGCGGACTACCTGCGGAGGCTATACCAGGATGTGATTGACAACGGTGTAGAGGAGCGTGTTGGCTTTACGGATGGGTGGATATGTCCTATCTATAAGCTAAAGAAGGACCATAGGCACATTGTCAACTATAGACCGATCACGATCCTAAACACAGACTATAAAATCATGACACGTACGATGGCGCAAAGAATGGCGGCGTTTGCTGGAAGAGTTGTGCACCCGGACCAGGCGGGGTTCATCCCGGGACGCAAAATCTTTGACCATATAAAGCTGATGAAGTTGATGACGGAGTATGCGGAAGCGGAAGAGGTGAGCGGGATTATCGTTGCGCTTGACCAGGAAAAAGCGTACGATAGAGTTAATCACCAGTATATCTGGGCGGTCCTGAGACGAATGGGGTTCCCGGAGAGCTTTATTGGCACAATAAGGGCGCTGTATGCGAGAGCGGAGAGTCTGGTTATGATTAATGGTGAATTGAGCAAACGTTTTCGAATCGTTAGGGGGGTCCGACAGGGAGATCCGATGTCGTGCCTTATCTTCGACCTTGCGATAGAACCGTTGGCGTGTGCCCTCAGACGGTCGAAAATGGAGGGAATCCAGATACCAGGGATGGCGGAGAGACTGATTGCGACTCTTTTTGCGGATGACACTACGGTGTACATGAGTCACAGGGATAGCTATGCTGACTTGGAAGGGATTCTGACGACCTGGTGTAAGGCATCGAGGGCACGCTTTAATGTGGGGAAAACGGAGCACCTCCCTATTGGGACCAAGGAGTTCCGTGAAAGCGTAGTAAGCAGAACGAGCGATGTGGTGCTGGTCAGAACGCTGCCAAGGGATTCGTCGGTGGTTGAAGACGGACGGGCGATACGTGCACTTGGTGCGTGGATCGGGAATAAGACGGACCAGGAAGCGCCGTGGAGGCCGATTGTCGAGGCGATCAAAACAAGGCTTAAGAAGTGGGACCTCAGACACCCCACCATGTATGGCAGGAAATTAGCGGTTGGTATGGAAGTGGGCAGTCGGTCGCAGTTCCTGACAAGGGCGCAGGGAATGCCGGAGAAGGTGGAAGAGGAACTTGAGAAACTGGCTGTGAGCTTTGTTTGGAGTGGTGACAAAAGACCGAGAGTAGCGAAGAGCGTGCTGTTCACGCCGATTGAAGAGGGCGGGATCAACCTGATGGATATCAAGAGAAGGAACAAGGCAATAGACGTCGTATGGCTCAAAGAATACTTGGACCTCTCGCAGAGGAGACCGAAGTGGGCGTACGTGGCGGACGCGCTGCTGGCGAGAGCAATACTGCAGACGGACGCAAATGTTGAGCCGAGAGCAAGAATAAATAAATTTCTCCAGACGTGGGACGTAAGTATGCAGAGGGCGAGAAAGCTTCCTGAAGATCTCCGAAGAATGCTGAAAGCTGCAGCGAGCTACGGTGTCAGGGTAGAGGCGAGAAACCCTGCGAAGGTCCTTAAGTTAGCAATGCCGATATGGTACCACCTGGGAAAGACGGAAGGGAATAGTGTGGCAAACTCTGTGGCGGCGAGATGCCTAAGAGACAACCACAAGGTAGTAACGGTGATGGATGCGGTAGTCGTGGTGCGCGGGAGGATGATGACAAATGTCGTACATAGACAAAAGTCAAACTGCAAGTGTGGGATGTGCGAAGGTGATCGGAGAATGGGATGCAAGAACCCGCAGAGATGTGTAGAGGCGGCGAAGAAGTTGACTGAGAAGCTGCACCCGATGTGGAATCCGAACATTAACGAACCTGGAGATAATCTGTCACTTACGAGGAGGCGGGTGGCGGCAAATGCGACTGCACGATGCACTGATGGGAGGATTCTGTTTGACCCCTCGATTGGGAGTAATGAGGAATTGACGGACCTGCTCAGAATATTTACTGGACCTGACGAGGTGACGAGAAACCCGGTCCGACGCCCATTGACAAACTTTGAGGTAGTAATGGAGGAGGTTGAAGTGTACACGGATGGAGCGACTACGCTTAATGGGACAGCGTCAGCGAAAGCAGGTAGTGGAGTGTGGTTTGGGGAGGGCGACCCGCGGAACATGGCGGCCAGAACGGCTGGGCCGCAAACCAACCAGGTTGCAGAGCTGTATGCAATAAACCTGGCTGTGGCGATTGTCCCGCCTTTTGCCCCGCTCCATGTAGTCACTGATTCGAAATATGCAGTTGACGGATTGACCAAGCACCTCCCGGAGTGGGAGGATAGGGGATGGATTGACGTAAAAAATGCTGAACAGATAAAAGAGCTGGTGTCGAGGCTGCGCGCACGATCGGCGATAACGACCTTCCGGTGGGTGAAGGGCCACTCGGGGATCCCGGGAAATGAGGCGGCGGATGGCCTCGCGACTTTAGGATCTGAGAAGGAGATGACAACGGTGAGTAGACTTCAGCCGCCGCGGAAAGGCTTCCTCAAGCCAGGAGCGCGACTGGCCGCGATGTCCCAGAAGCGTGCGTATAGTGGAATACGATCTATGGGCAAGGAAGTGTCGAGACAGGCAACAGACAGGATGGTAGCGCGTGTGTGCGTGACACTTGAGGAAGTAACTAAGATTGCGCCAACGGAGGAGGCGCTATGGAAGGCGGTGCGGGGGAAAAACCTTGCGCGGAAAGTTAGAGATTTCTATTGGAGAGCGATGCATGACTCACTACGAGTTGGAAGGTATTGGCAGCATATACCGGGATACGAGCAGCGTGCTGAGTGCGGAGTGTGTGGGGTCGAGGAGAGCATTGAGCACATCATGGTGGAGTGCGACGCGCCGGGATGCAAAGTAGTTTGGGAGATGTGGAATGATGTGGTGAGAAGGAAGGGCGTGGAGCCCCTTGAGATGCCGCTGGGCGTGGTGCTTGGATCGCCGACTATATGCCTGAGTGGAGATAGGTTTAAGGGGCGAATGGACGTGGAGCGACTGTACAAGATTGTGGTACCGGAACTGGCGTACCTCATATGGAAAATTAGATGTGAACGGGTGATTGGCCGGGCAGATGAATCCGAACCGGCGCATACGGTGGCGGAGGTTGCGGGCCGCGTCGTTCTGACGATGAGGAGGAGAATGGAGCTGGATTGGCACTGTACGAATGAAAGACTACAGGCAAAGCCCATCCCTCGGGATAGGGTCATGGAAACGTGGAAAGGCGTTTTTTACTGTAAGGGATAGAAGGGAGGTTTTAGTGGGTAACCGGAGGGTGGCGGGAGGAGTTGGGTAAAACTGACGAGTCCCGCCATCTGAAGGAGTCCCACACTACGGTCCTCGGACAGTGTGCATCAAGCATTTCCTTCCGGTGGTGGTAAGTAGACGGCGGGATGTGGTTCAGTAGATAAATATGTAAACCATAGCCGATAGCCTAGTTAGAAAATGAGAATTTTGCCAGCTAGGCTGGTACCACCCAAGTTTGCGAACCAAGACACGGCACACTTACCTTCATGGAGGCGGTTCGTCAGCCTCCAGGATGGAACTGGCGGACGCCCTCCTGCCAAGTGACGGCGGCAGGCGCGACACTGTTGGCGAGATAGGACTAGCGATCGCCGAACCAGGCAGACTCTGACTCTTCTCTATCACTGGTGAAGCACCACCTCCGCTACCTTGGCTGTCGACTGAGAGTGTCGAGGAGGAGGAACGAGTGCGACGGATGTACGGCCTAGGTGCGGGCTTCTTCGGCTCTTCAGGAGCCGGCGCAGCGGAGTCTTGAGGCACGCTTTCGGCGCCATACTCATCGACCAGTCGCGGCGGGGGGCGTTCTACCATCGCCTCAAGTAGCTGACGGCGGAAGCGTCAACCAACCGGAGATTATGAACCACCAGTGAGAATAACGTACCTCTCTCCGCAGCTCATCGCCGGCATATTCGCCCTCCATCTCCTCCGGGGTCAGGAGTACAGCTCCCTTCCGGAACACTTCCCCCTCCTCTTCCACAAGCTTCCGGGACCTGCGTGCAGTCGGTAAGCGAGATAGCCGAAGATGAGAGAAGAGACTTACAAGTCAGTGGGTGACACCAGATCATTCGGGTCTGGGACGATAGCAGCTGCCTCTCCATCCTCATCATCGGACCCAGTGATCACGTATGAAGGGCTCAGGATGCTCTCGACCGGTTCAGGCTCAGGCTCCGCCCGACCCTTACCCTTGTCAACACGGGGAGTAATCGGCTCGTCATCATCGTCAGATGCATCCTCCGCCGTGAGCATCGTCGAGTCACTACTCTCTGGCGTATGACCGGCATGCCCGTTACCCAGCATCTCTCCTGCTTCGATCCCAAGGCCTTGCAACTTCAGGCCTTCCGGCTTGGGTTCGAGACGGCCAAGGAGCGCCATGAGATCGTCATTGAGGGCGAGTAAGGATTCCAGACGTGAAGGATCCGTAGTCCTCTCGATCATGACGACGAGAGACTTCGTCATTTCTCGGGTAGACTCGATAAGCTCGGGATCAGGTTTCAATGGGGGAGATGCTGATCCGGAAGACGAGGATGGTGGCGAAGACGCCTGCGAAAGCACCTCCTCCAGCTGGCTCTTGCGAGCACGGACTTGGGAGACGAAGTCGGAGTCGGTCTGTTCCGCAGGGGAAGGGATGTCAGTCGGGGTCCAGGAACGAGGAGACGGAGTGTCAATCTGCTCATCGACCTTTTTCTTGTCGTCCTCCCGGATGGACTTGGCCAGCTCGCTCTGCTCAATCATCCCCCAGACGCCTTTCGCCTCGCCTCTTCCGCTCGATCCACCGTGAGCAGCCTTGTCGGCCTCCTCTGTGTTCCGAACGCAAGATTCAAGGATGTCACGGCACATCCTGGTCACGCGAGTTGAGCTAACTTCACGGAGATAGTGGCACAACACCCACCTGGCCATTTCTTCGTCTCCTGGGGGGATATTGAGGTCTAGGCACCGCATGACGTGGTTCGCCTTCAGACCAGAACTCAGCGCCATGACACCGGCAAGATCGAGGTTGTTCATCGTTAGGTCTAAGTGTAGCAGTGAAGCCGACTCGGGCAGAAACTCGGCGAGGGCGATGGCTCCAGCGGATGTCATCGATGTTGACGACAAAAACAGTCGCTTGAGGGCATTGTTCAACGTAAATGCCGTCCGTAGGGACTGAATCTGGAAGCTCAAGTTGGCATCGAGTTTGTAGAGCAGATAGAGTCAACAAGCTTACACCCTCCAAACCAGGGCCGCAGCAAGGGTTCTTGCTCAAGTCGAGCGTCTCCAAACACGAGTTGTATTTCTGCGCAGCGTACGTTAGGATTTCCCCGTATGATGTCACAGAAGCACGTACGAGAGCTTCCGCAATCGCAGTCAGACCCATGACATCAAGCTTGTTCTCGCTCAAGTTCAGCACCTTGAGTGTTCGGTTGCGCTTTAACACTTGAGCGATGTATGTGATCCCGGTCCTGACGTCGTTACCCTTCAGGTCCAAAGTCTGTAGCGCGCCCAGGCGGGGTAAGTTATCGAGGGCCCGAACTTGTTCGAGAAGGGCAGCACTCGGCCCGTGCTTCAGTGATGAATCAACTCCCCGAGCCGCGCCGTTCGGATGAGAGGGTGGAGGAGGTACTGGGTGTCGTGCGGTGATACCTCCCTGAGCAGAGGAGGTGATTATGGGTATCGGCCGGCCTGATGACGATAGAGGATTAGTGTGTCCTGGAGTGGGCACTCCAGCAGCTGAGGCTCCACGACGTGCTCGTGGTATATATGGGGTGTAGGTTGTCTGTGGTGTCGCGGCGGGATGTCGCGGAGGTGGCAGGATAGGTCCTGCCTTGGCAGGAGGGGGAATAGCGCCGTTGATGCCATTGGCACCAGGGAGAGGTCGTGTTGGCGTAACCGGAGTCGCGGGAGGTGAAGAGAATGTGCCGAGGCTAGACGTAGAAGTTGCGGGCGAAGGAGGTGCGGATCCATCGGTCGTACCTGGGAAGCGATCTGGGTAGTCCTTGATCATAAGAGCGATAGCTACTGCGCCAGTCGCGCTAATGCGGTTATGTCGTAAAGAAATGTTTCGTAACGAGGATTTCCGTACGGCATGCGCTGGTGAACGGGTAAGTACGCTCCTATAGTCTGCACTGACAGACTCACCCAGCGCGTCCAAGGCTTGAGGTTTGAGGGAGCAATCGTCCAGTCGCAACGATACCAAACCGGACGATGATGGTGCTTCTGGTAGTGCCGCGGCAATATACTCTATCGCCTTCTTGTCCAAAGCGTTCTGGGACAGGTCCAAGAATTGTAGACTCTTGGCCTTCGTCACATATGCACCAATGATGCGGAAGGCTGGTGCCTTGAGCCGCCTGTTGGACGCGACAGACAGGAAGGTGAGCGTGTTGGGTATGAGCAGAGCGTGAAGTATCGGTTTGAGAATCTTCAGCGAGTATGAATATTGCTCCACCACATGCGAGTGCTGTAAGGACTCACATGCTCATCCAGATCACACTCCTTGAAGACCAGTTTCCGCAAGCCCCATTCGATCGTGAACACGTCGGACAGCACCGATGCTACGCCGACATTGAGCTGTATTCCAGAGAAGTCCACTGTTCGAGGGCGTGCACCACCTCCGCGCTGATCATCTCGCTTTGAGACGTCCGACGTACCATAAGGGAGCAACAACCACATACCTTGAATGCGGCGGATATAGCAGGGTCCACAGGTTCCTCTCGTCCAACGCAGCACTCCCGATAGAACGCTTCGACCTTTTCTATGCTCCACCAGTCGTCGTCAGCGCACGAGTCACTTGAGGCATTACTGCCTCGGACAATACGTCTCCTCCGTTCCGCCTCGCGCTCCTCAATGGACCTCTTCTCCTCCTTCAACAACGGCGTGGACGGCGGGTTGGCTGCCAGAATAGGATAGACCGTAGTCATCTCCGGAAGGATGAAATGCGCGCGTTTGAGCGTGCTCGCCTCATCGTTCGCGGCGATGGTCTGATTCTGAGTCGGTAGAAGTTTAGAGAGTCGCGCGAGCGAGAAGAACGACTGCTGAGGAGGTGGAGGGCGCTTTAGGATGGACTTGCCCGGCGTTGGGATAGTCACTGCGGACGACGAGGCAGACGGTGACAGCATCGCTGCATTTCAGTCGGATGATGGGGCTTGGGCAAGAGACTGGCGGTCACTGACAGTGATGAGACGCACGACGGAAGGATCAGAACTGGTCGACAATAGTAATTGAAGCTTGATTGAGCGACTTAACGTTACATCATACAACTTGGGCCAATCGCTTACTCCCGATGTTTACTGGGATAAGCAAGAGTAAGCCGAGCTATCAAAACCACAGACTTACCGGTAACTCGCCAGCGGTTAACATCATTGCCACGCGGCGGTACTGCAAGTACTAAGTCTCAGTCCAGTGTGGGGCATTAGAAGTCTCCCTGAGCATTCCTCGATGCGTAAGTCCCCCAGCCCATCGTAGACTTCAAGTTGTGCTAGTTCAAGTCTGAGTCTCACGTTGGACAGCCTTGGTGTATTACAACGCATCGGTTACACTGACAGTGTCAGTACGCTGCACGAGAACCAGCGTGAACTGGGCAGTGTAGGTCGAACTGTCCGCGACGGGTCCCGTCTGATGGAAGTATGAACCGTTCGCGTCGGTGTCGACGTGGTAAGTATGTCAAAGTGTGTCGTTCTCGACTGATGTTCTTATGCTCCATTACTCCTACACAGATATCGAGCTGTGCGTCACCGATAATCATACACCGATAGCATCCCTTTGACCTTGAGGCTGACTGCGAGTCATACACTGCCGCGACCTTGAGGACCACGTCGGGCACAGCCTGCTGCAAGTCTACCGTCACTTTCTGCTTCTAGACCGTTACCAGTCCAGTCAAGGGCGAAAGGGATCTCGCGCTTTCAACCCACGGTGCCACAGGCAGACCACACGACACTAACACGGTCAGCCGTGGATAGGCAGCCGGACTTCTGACTGAACTTGACTGACCAGGATCAAAGTGAGTTGGATGATACCGATATCATCGCAAGGGGGTAGAAGTAACTGATAATGCGTTTGAGTTACCATGGGGAAGTGTACAGAGTCAAACAATACAAGAATTACAGTTTGGTCGCAAGCGATACTTCTCAGTACACGTCCATGTACTCTCGGCAACGATTATACAGCCTTCCCCATCGCCCGCCGTTCCATTCTCGGATCCTAGCCCAGCAATCATGAGGGGATACTCTTTCTACCCAAATCCTACGCGGTGCGTGAGCCTTGCAAAGCTATTCGCAAAGAGAACATACCACTCACAGCACTGAGCACAGCGCGAAGTCGGCATAAGATACATCACGACCCATCGCCACAATGCCGTTCCCATCCGACGTGTTCTTGTCCAGGATGGATGCAAGGAAATTGAACTGGTCTCTGACCGCGGCCCACGCCTGCTCCCGTTGCTGTCCGACAAGAGCCGCGGAAGCTGGTGTATGGCCTCCGCGATGCCCGAAGTGGGCTTGGCTACGCTCCGGCAGGCGCTGATGCGTGAGGGGGACAAGGATCGGAAGCAACGGCTTGACGAAGGTGTCCTGGATGTAGTGGACGAACAGGGCTTGGAGAGCACCCGACCCCTCGGGAAAGATGGAGCGGGCAGGATATGTCGCCTCGAGGTAATCAGCAATGACGTTGGCATTGGCAAGTATGACGGGGGCATTTATGGAGCGGAAGGGGTCGACGATGACGGGGAGCGTATAGACCGGACGGCCGTCCGGCTTTTGTGACGCAGGAGGAGCGCCGATGGCACGGAGAGTCCCTTCGACGTCCGTGAAATCGATCCATACAGTGCGGTAGGGTATCCGCTTATAGTTCAAGATGAAGCTAAATTGGCGTCAGCACGCGGCGGAGATAATCGGATGACTGGTAACAAACCGTATACGCCATATATTAGGGGCCCAAGGCTGGGGAATGGTAGAGTGTATGTCGTAGAGAGTAATCGCAACCTGGGACATAGCGCAATGGGGATCCAGCCTCCTCTCGTTCATGTTTTATCAAGTTGAATGAGCTCCGGGCGCAGTAGATCGGTCGAGCAGGACGCGGACAAGAGGAAGGTTGATTGGCGGCGTGGGGCCCTGTGGTCGGAACAGCAGAACCCTTGCAGAATTATCAATCTCCGGAGGCGGATGGTCCTGAGGGTCCGGAAGGCGCTCTATGTTTCCTGGGTGATTGGTTCCTAATACTTGTCCACACTACGTCAACTGTCTTCCGGGCATCCACGGGGCGAGTACTGTGTATGGTTGTGGTGAGTAACTCCGCGAATACCTTGTCTCACGGATCACTCGCAGGCGGTGAACCGCCATAGATTCTGAGCTAGCTCGAGGCATTGGAGAGCAGACAGCGTGAAGTCCCATAGAAACATCGAGAGATATGGAATATTCGATATCGCAAGCAAGATATTACTTCCGTGGCCGACATTCAAGGGTAATGGTCAAGTCTCCGGGTCCATCGACAGCCCACTCACTGAGAATGGTTAAGCGGGAAGAGCCAAACCACAGCCAAACACAGCATCTACCACCTCGGGCGTTTTCCCACGCGTCATCGTCCCACCTGCGTTCACTGCGGCATTGCCTCATACACAGGCTTGCTTCCTGGACTCGTTCTGCGGAAATCATAGTGCTCTAGCTCTCGTCTCTCACACTCATCTGTGCAGTACGCCGTCACTCTGATGACTAGCCAGCAAACAGCAAGCTGTCCCATCGCCACTCCGTACTACACCGGGAACTCCGCCCCCTCGTAGTTCCACCATGTATTCTTGGTGAGTTGCCAGATTCACTGCACAAGATATCCGAGAGATGGCCTCAGTACCAGGTATATCTCCCCATTATTCGCGTACGACCATCATCATACTCAATGGGGCTTGCTGCAGTCCGGACGGTCACGCAGGCTCTCAGAAGTCCGCTGAACAACTATTGATCGATCCTTATGTGCGAAGTGAGTGTTGCTTTGAACTGGAGGCGCAGCTGCTCACAGTGGCCTGTGTGCCAGTCGCAGACAACTCATGCCGTCTTAGCGGAATCGCCGGTTTAACCCTTCCACACATCAAGTTCTCATAAGGCCGCCCAACCATCCGGAAAAGTTGGTGTGTGACTCATCTCCTTGGCTTTGAAGGAGCAGAACTCCGACTGCGGGTGATCACCGAGGATGCCGCTGGCGCATAGCCCCTCAGTCCTTGAGGCCTCCCGCGTCACCCACCTCTGCTTGCGGCTCGTCAGAATACTAGTACGATGGGCGCTGTTGTTTGCCCAATCTGCGAAGATCGCCATACGTTCCCGGACGCTAACGGCGTAACTCATGCTACAATCTGCCGGGTGTCTGTATGACCCTAAGCCCGCCCACACCGGCGTTGATGAAACTTATCCTCCGAGACCTCAGACTACACACAATCTCGGGATTCGATCCTCCGCAGTGTCTACATCCGCCTTCGCAGTGGCTCAGGCTTCTCCGCGGACGCTTTAAGTGCGTGTGCTTCAGAATACAAGGCACTCCTCATGCACAACTCGCCACCGTATGTTCGCAGTTTCCTTGTCCGGTGTGGAGTTCGGCGTAAACGTACGCCGGATGGATGGCCTCCTAGGCAACACTGTCTAAACCTGGGACGTCCCCTGATCGATCATCTCCTTCTTCAGAGCGCTGCGGGAGCAGTCGGACATGTACGGCGCCGTAGCCATGGCACGGGAAGCGGTTGACGAGTTACGCGAACTATGTACGAGGCTCTGCGGAGTTGCGCGAGCACGCAAGGTCTCGACCAGCTCCGCTTCTATGTGTCGTCCGACGTCCTTCGCTGAGAGTGGTGTTAATGACATCTCGCCCTTCGTCGGTCTTGCACGTTTCCGCGAACTTCTTTTAGGCTGTCACTGTGAACTACACGCTGAGATGTCTCATTTGTCAGGGATAGAGAGTTCCCGTATGCGGCCGGCGAAGATCTTCAACTACCTAGTACATGATCGCGAGACCCATCATGGATGCCCCGCTCCGTAACGTACGTTTTACGATCGTTCTGGTGCAGTTCGCATGCTCACGCGCTGTCTTCGACAGCATTAAAAGCACAACTCGACTGTCTCCACGGCATGTTCCCTGTCACAAGCATAGCTCTTTCTCTTCAGTGTCTGACATCCTATCCTTTGTGAGCTGCCTGAACGACCCATCCCGAACTTCTCAGATGTCGACAACGAAGAGAAATCCCGTCGGGAGCTCTGCACGGCGACCCAGAAGCTCGACCACGGGCGTCGGGCTCCCAAAGTTTCATCGGGACGCGAGACTAGGCTCGAGAACCTGTGTTATAATGTCTCGGCATGTTTCTAGGATGTTGCACGCCATGCTTCGTGGATGTTGTAGCGAACGTCGATGCAATCAGACCAACCTATATGTTAGCTCGTTTGCGTTCGGATTCTCGCACATCCTGTTCGAGGAGAGTCCAAGTGAAATCGGCATGATGGTATACGTACTTGATGACGCTTGGTGGGGACCGGGACCGCGCCGGGGCGGTCGGGATGAGGAGCGCCCATGATCCCGACGCCGTCGCGCGCGCGCGATGAAGTTGACTCTGAAACACTCTCAAATAATATAATGCTTTGCATCTTCGGGCATCGTTTCTCTCGTTCATCCCCGCATTCTGGAGCTTCCTTTCGGCGAGTACTTGTCTAGTTGTACAACTTCTGTGAGTGGTCCGGATACGTCATCGAACGTGGTCAGCCGGGGCGAAGGCTGACAGTGGTGCATGCACCTCGCAGAATATAGTCCACTTTCGTTGGACACCTTTTAGGCCTTGTTCTGTGTACTCTTGCACAACGACGAACTGGCCTCTACTACCGTGCTCAATCTCGCGACTGAGGGGACCTTCCCGGGCCCTACGGAGCTCTCTTAAACCATTCATCGGCCGTCGCGGTGAACATGTCCAGCGAGAAGACACATAATGGGACATTCGCAGCCTCTTCCACCGCAGACAAGAAGTCGTCCGGTTTTTGGGATAGACTACCGCCTTGGGTTGGGTCAAACCTGCGCTCCTGGAAGTCCTGGAAAGTGCTGCTGAGGTGCTGGGCGGTGACGTGGGTGTGTATCGTGATCATGCTACCGAACAAGTCGCTGGCTACGCTGGGCAATACGTGAGTGCAGAACGTTTCTCTGTCTGGGATGTCGGTTCAAGCAGAATGCGCTCCAGGGCATTCTTCGCGCTGCTCCTGAGTATCATGCTCCCGCCAAACATGCCCGTCCAAATATTCATGATCGTGAGTCCCTCTTTCTTTCTTTGTACCATTCACGTTGCTTGTGAGGATACACGTGGCGCGCGGAATGAGCTGCTGATTGTGTCATCAGACTGTTACCACCCTCGTCGTTGGTATTGCCTTAGGTTGGGCCATCTCTTGTGCGGCTATGGCAGCGGCGCTCGCTGCACGCGACCAGACGTTGCTCAAGCAGACACTGCAGAAGGAAGCACAGAGGTATTTCTTGGACTTGAGCCGAGCAAGGATCAAAGCTCACCGAGTTGTTAAGTACTGCTGGCATGGCGAACCCGGACGCGCTATACCAGGTTGCTATCTTCAATGGGGATTTTCTGGATACCCGGTATGCGCCCCCCTCCTCTGTTCGCTCCACGCGCGAAACTGATCAATTTGCAGTTCCACGGTGGTCTACGGCGTCTTCCTCGGCTTTGGGTGTTTCCTATTCGCCTTGATACGGGCGTACGCGCCGAAACTGACTCTCATGAGTGTGTTCGGGACCATCGCGATTGATATTTTCTGCGTACGTTCGCCATATAGCTGTGGGAAGCATGAACTTATTCTCTGCGCACAGAGTTATGGTCCATTGTTCCCCTTCGCGCAATATACGCTCCTCAATTCTATGCTCACTTCCATTGCATGCTACATCGCGATCGCTTTGATTTTCATCATCTTTGCGTTCCCAGAGACGCTGAATCACTCCTACCTCGATTCCTCGGCTCAGCTGCTCGAGAAGTTGAAGGATATCTTGGCGTTGCAAGGGGACGTCTTGCGTTCGGACCCGCATGATGTAGGCCCGGGATCCACGCTCGCCACCAAGGCAACAATGGCTCGCGTAGGGATGTTAACGCAGCTGCAGCAACGTGGGTACCACGCTATTCCAACGCATCCAAGAGTCTAACCAGCTCGCACGAACAGTGATGTCGCAAAAGCAGATGCTCAACCTCGAATTCACCTGGGGAAGATGGAACGGAGACGATGTACAGGAAATGCTTGAACCCATGCAGATTCTTGCCACACGGCTTGGTAAGTCCGCGCTCTCATTCGCCAGCGCTGCTTGAGTTCAACTCTAAACAGGTTCTCTCAATGGCTTCATCAGGATGATGGCCCATCCTATGGCTCTAGCGGACCCTCCCAAGGATGAAGACGCGCAATCCGACGGAGACTCTGTGGCAAGTGGTTCGACTATCGGAGACACCTACCTGCTTCGCCAGTTCCGCGAGCGCAACGTCGCTGCCGAGATAGAACACCATGTTCGCCTCGTCGACATCCTGCCTACCCTCCGTGACGCGACTGCAGATGTAAGGGAGGCAGGCATCGCCGTCCTCGGTGCGCTCAAGGAGCTCATCGTCGCTGTCAACACGAAGCGATACAAGCGCAGTCATAGCGAACAGGATGTTCGCCTCCTCGAACTCGACAGGACGCTCTCTACCCTTCATACCGCTATGGAAGACTTCAAAGATGACAAGCGCCTTCTCCTTCTGCAGCCATATCAGCATCTGTTCGAACAAGCGGACGCGGGCCTGCTCAAGACTGTCCCGCTCCGGTCACTTTACTTGGCTTTCGTGTTCACGGCAAATCTGACGGCAGTGAGCAACGGCATCGTGGCGCTCGCGGAGAACGTTAGCCACACAGCTGCGAAGCGCAAGAAGGCCAGGTTGTGGGCGCCGAAGGGTCTTCGGGCAATCGGGAAGGTGCTGCGCTCCGGACGAGGGTCTGGTGAAGATGCCGTCGGAGAGGATGCGCAGAAGGATGAGAGTGTCGAGTCGGAAGACGTCAGGAGATACAGTAGGTCGAATGACACGCTAGCACCCTACGAGCTTACTGACAGTCATGTTTTAGAGCAGGACCCGGATAGTAGGCCTCCTCAAAACGTCATGCAGCGAGTTGCGAACGTCATCCACAGGGTGTACAAGTGGACAAAGACGCCTGAGGCTTTGGTGAGTCGTAGAGTACTGAGTGCGATCTCCCAGGACTGAGGTTGAAGTCCTTTAGTTCACCTTCCGCTACGTCTTGGTCACGATCGCTCTCTGGATCCCACAAGTGGTCAAGTCTTCCGCTCACTTCGTGTACGCTCAGCGGGGCGTGTGGTACGAGTACTTCCGAATTTTGACGTTGTAGCCGTCTAACTGGCAATATAGGGCTCTCATCATGGCGCAGACAACCATGAACATCTATGCTTCTGACCAAGTGTTCAAGTACGTCGTTGCCCTCGTATGCGGATGACCTTGTCACTGACAGGTTGTCGGGCAGTTATGTCATGCGCATAGCGGGAACGTTTGCAGGAGCGATCTTAGGAATGGTTTGCTGGTACATTGGTGAGCACGTCCTCTTGCATATCGCGGTCATAGCTAACGACGGTCGTGCGCAGGAGCGGGACATGGTACCGGGAACCCGTATGGCCTGGCCGCAATCACGGCTGCCTTCCTGCTGCCCCTGGTTTTCCTCCGTCTCTATGCGCCTCCTCAGTACCTCGTTGGAATCCTCATGACAGGGGTCAGCATCCTCCTTCTCGCCCGTCACCTAGATATGCTGCTGATGCCGAAGTGCAGGCAACGTTCGTTCTGGTCGTCGGTTACTCTTGGATTGATGGAAACTTGCCCGGTGTTCTTGTGAATGTCGGCCTCGGCTGGGAAGTTACCTGGAGGCGTTGGCTACTGGTCATGATTGGTGCGTCAAACATAGCTGTGTATACCAACCACCGTCTAACTACGCACGTCACGAAAGGCTGCGCTGCCTCATTCATCCTCATGATGCTTCCTCCAAAATCAGGACGGAAAGCCGTTCGACTCCGGAACGCCGCGGTCATCTCGGGGATCTCTTACCTCTACTCGCATATCACCTCTTTGTGGCTGAGCGCGGGAGAACCCTTCGAAACGGTACGGCAGCATAAGGGCGCCGCAGCGTCACGGGCATGGAATCCCCAGCTTCGAGAGAAGATCATTGCAATCGCGGAGCAGCTGCAGGATCTGCGCGTACGGACGGCAATGTCCAAATGGGAGGGCAGCATCCGTGGCGCGTGGGCGTTCGAGGACTACAACCAGCTGGTAGAGTTGGAAAACGATATGCTCGGTAGCTTGATCTTGGTGCGTCGTCTGGGTCTCGGCTAACCGTCCCAGCCATGGCTGATCTGCTGCGGCTCCATAGATGGCTAGTGCGTTGGTCAACATTGACCCGGACTTGAGGAAGGCTACGCTACCGCATACCTTTGTGCTCAACCCTCACTTCGTGCGTTCTCTTGACGTCCTCTTTCTCTTAATATCGACTCACTATTGCACTGCTCGCAGATCAGCGATGTGGTCTCCATGTTCTTCCTCCTCTCACAATCTCTTCGGACGGGCGAGCCACTGCACGCAGCACAATACAAGAACCTCTCGGACCAACTCCAATACCACAGCGGCTACGCATTCTTCTCGAACTCCAGCGCGGTGCCCGCCTCCCACACGAAGGCGCGGAAAGCCCTCCGGCAGTCCATCGGCAGCTACGAATACATGTTCTACGCCACGGCGGTCGTCGCCGTTCTGAACATGACTTCTGTGAGTCCCTTTCCTCGTAAGATCTGCCGTGGCGACTGATTGGATGCGGGCTTTCAGACGCTGAACGAGCTGAGAAAAGTGGTGGCTGACCTTTGCGGCGAAGTCCCGCTGGAAGGTTTCGAGCGGTGGAGGGAGGAGTACGACCGTTCGCGCATGCTGGCCTGAGTTTCCAGTTCTCGCGCGACCATACATTGATATAATCCCATTTATACCCGTGTTGTAGACTCAGAGGTGACATGAGGCTCACCGGCTCGACAACCAGTGAGTCTTTCGGCAGATGCATGCAAGCTGGCATGAGCAGAAGCAAGAGCGCAGTTCAAGCACTTCGTGTACCGTAGAGCGCGATCGCAGGGGGTTAGGCTCGCTTGCCAGCCTCTAGTTTCTCGTCCCTCAGAATAACTCATCCGGTATCGGCTGAGAGCCCGACTCGGGTGGGACGAGAGTGGCTTTACCTGTTCCACAGACGCTACTGAGTGCGCTTCAATTCATCATGAGACTGCCCGTCACTTCTTCCACTGCTGGTCGTCAACCATTGCAGGAGAGCTGGCCAGACGCGACAGTGCCACAACCAGGTTCACCGCACGCAGGGCACGCATCTTCCTCCCGGCGCTCGTGCCCTACCGCAGCACCCTCGCAGACCTATCAGGGACCCGGGTTCCCTGTGACTATGCGAAAGGCATGAGGGACCGCGATAGAGGATCACGCATATAAACCTCTGCCCAGGACGACTGGTCGTGCCCCAAACCTGCTCCACATCTGTACATCCTCGTACCACCTCCACTGAGGCCACCGCCACCATGCGCTTCGCCATCCTCGCCGCTCTCGCTGCCATTGTCGCCGTCCCAACCGCTGAGGCAGGACCCCTCGCTTATGCGATCTGCCAGACTGGTACGCCGACGGTTCAATATATCTCACCCCTTCGTCACCCGAGACTCGCTGGCCTCGCTCGCAGGCTGCAACAGCCTCGTCGTCGCCTGCTACGCAAACGCCGGCGCCGTCTTCGGCACCGTCACTGCTGGTGTCGGAGTCGCACCCGCCATCTTGGCCTGCAACGCTGCGCTCGGCACTTGCTTTACGGCGTGCGCCACCGCCGCGCTCTGTGCTCCAACTCCGTGAGGCCGCTGGTCCCCACACTCGCATAGGTGAGCAATTCCATGGGAGTTATCATGCACATACCTATACCCCGGTTCCAGGAACGGCCCTCGGAGGATCCCTAGAGGAATAGGCAGGGATTCGTTGGATCGCAGAAGACCATCGTGAGATTATGTTGTGTATGTTGAAGAGATCGTGTTCGTTCTTCAAATTGCGGATCAGGGCCATGCAGAGCCGGAGTCAGTGGCTGGACCACGAATGCGCGACTTACTAGTGTACCATCCCGTGCCTTCGCAGCATCACGACTTCAACGGTTTCCGTGCCGTCCATCGCGCCGGACGCACATGCGATATATTCGAAGCGACATTTATGGTCGACACAGCCATTGACCCGGGAAGAAGCCTAGCACGCGAGTGTCACCTCTACCAGAGCAAAGTTCAATCCGGACGAAACGCAGACGCACATACTATACGCGCGACGCGATCGCGATCGTGACGCCACGGCGTTGACGTTGAGTATCGAACGCCGTATCCGGCAAGTAGGATTAGACCGCGCAGGCGCCCGAACGGAATATCGTTTCCTCGTCCGCGATCGACCGTGGTTCAAAATAGCTGTCGGGTTGAAGCACGCGTCAGAGGGGCTTTTTGCGAGAGTGTTGCAGCATAGTACCGGTCAGAGGACATCGAGTTGAACTGGCAGTGAATGAGTAGTAGTCCTACGATGAACGATGAGTTAAAGTCCCAGCAGCGAGGTTACTGGAAGCTTGAGTCCGCGGCTTGCGGTCCCGATGCCAGTGACGGGTGCCTCAGTACTACGTGCGCTCCTCCACTCTCGACCTTGGGAGAACATCCCAGATAGTCGTCTCTTCAAACCGGAGATATGTCCTCCGCGAGCTGCAGATCGATCGGAGTAAACGTCCAGGGATAGGGGGCACTGGACGAACATCGGGGCCGTCGTCCGGCCTTTGCCGACAACTGACAAATGGCCGATGCGTTTTGAATCGAGACGTCGGAGTCGGACGTCGGGGACTCGGTGCGTGTAGGAGGGAGTTTCAGTAAGTACTGGAAATCGTTCCAGTAATACTATTAAGCGGCATCCTGAGACACCCTGACGAAGCCCATCCGGGGCGAGCTCGCCGGCCAACCGGCGTCGGTGTGTGGCTTGAAATGTCCTGCCAGGCTCCAGCGGGTTCGGGAGAGTGCGAGCGTAACGCCTCTGTCGTAAGAAGTTGTTCACTGTGGCAGAACGCGCTCGTGACGTTAGTGATAAGTAAAGCGGAGAAACACGGCTTGACTCCTCACCTGGGTGGAGTTTTGTTTTCATCGACGCCTCAGCGCGCAAGGTTCCGGTGGGGGAGTGCAGGAAGCTTGGAGAATGTTCTTGTCAAGTTAAGCTTGAAGCTGAAGCTGAGGACCAAGGCAGAGGAACGTCAAGATGATACCCGCGCGCGAGTGTGGCCGAGGTGTGCAAAAGTGTCCCAGCGGGGAAAAAATATGCGACTTACCGCGTCTTCGGGGCGTTTGGTTATCCTAAGTATAGAGCACGGATTACACGCCTGCTGGAGGTTTAAGGCAGCGGCGGAGCACCTTGCAGATGTCAGTGCCGCCTGCGGTGCGCTTCGCAATTGCATCCATCAGGCATTGCAAAATGGTGAACTGTGGTCTCCACGACCATCGCGGACGCGATCAAAGTGAGAGATGCACGAACCGGCACAGCAGATTCGTCACACTCAGGCACAAAAGGCAGATGGGGGTGGTTCTCAATTGACGTGAGCATGAGAAGTCGTGGAGAAGCGAACCGCTGGAGAGGACGCCAATGACAGCCTTGGCTTCACCATGTAGCTCGGCGTAACTCGTATGTACCACCGTGCACTGGGGTTAATGGAAAGGAAAGGTCATTTTGCAGCTTCAGCTCAGTGATTCAGCAACGGCCGATGTACGTAGAACCAAGCGAGACGTGATCACCTTGCGTGCAGCGGTGTCTAGACATGGGAGACCAAGGCGACATGTACCGTGCCAAGAAACAAGCGCGCCGATGTTTGAGCTCGACCGCTGTCGAGGTGGGTAGACTTCTTGACAGCTGCAGGATCCGCACACGGACATGAGACCATGGTTGCCGCCTCGCAGCTGAGCAGATGACTGCACGGCGCGGTTTGGCGAAAGTCTCCTGGGAAGTGGTGGAGGCTGTGACAGAGCGCAGGGATGGTCGCTCTGTGGAGTCGCTGCAGCTTGCGGACTGGCCGAGGCAAGGAACTTGGGTAACGGGCGACCATGAGCGCTATGTGTTGACTTAGGACTCTAGAACCGGGCTGGCGATGAATATCGATGAATTTGCGTCAGTGCGAGTGTTCCGCGAGATTGGCGGACGACGAAGAAGAGCGAGTTCATACGTTGCTAGCCAGGCACGCCCTGGAAGGCCCTGGAGCGTCGGATGAAGGCGACTGCGGCGGAGGCCTGCCAGTGCTATCTACGCGGACTCGGAACATGCATGCTTATCAGCTGGACGAAAGCGCACGATACAGGCAGCGGTGAGCACGAGCGAGCACGCCGACTGCTCGCGAACGGTTGTTTATGCGGGGCGACGGCGGGGGAGCACACGAGCGGACTGCGTGCCGAGCCGCGGCGGACGGGGCGGGCGGGCGCTTCGGGGCGCGTTCTGCCGGAGCGCGATCGGAGGAGATCGAGCCAATATTTTGCGCCGACTGTGAAGCCACAACGGTTTTGCTCGCTGCCCGCCGCTCGCCCGTACGCGTCCACCGACAGACGACTCGGACAACGACCGACAGAGCCCGATATCGATGCCCCACCGCGCTGAGTGAGCCTCGCCCGGCCCCCTCCGAGCCCCGCCTCTGCACCGCGGCAAGCCAGCACGGCCGGTGCGAAGGAGGAGCAGCTGTGGGGGGATGATACTCCAGCCGGGGGGACGGGGAGCGGTTCCTGGCCTCTCGGAGCCAATGGTGTCCGCTCGAGTGCGTGCACCATATGGCCACCCACGGTCTACCAGAACGGGCCACCCATCTGCCCCCGATATAAACCTTCCCTTCCGTTCTCGCCCCGCCAGGCTCTTTTCCCCGACTCTCTTTCCCAGAGTCCCTCACTTGCCCTCCGTGCTCTGACGCTGTCCGACTCATCTCGCGACACGTCCCCACAGCTCTCCTAGTCTCCCGACACTAGCGCTTTGCACGCGAACACCATGGCCGGTCTCCAGGCAGACAGAGACATTCTCGCCGGCCTCGCCGAGGCCAAGCATGTCGAGTACGAGCACGAGCTCGACGACAAGAAGGGCCTTAGCCCCTCCACTTCGTCACACGCGTACGAACACGAGCTCGACGGCGTCCACGACGGCCTCGAGTTCCCCACCGAGGAGGAGAAGCACACCCTCCGCCATGTCTCTGACTCTGTTCCATGGAGCGCATACTGTGAGTGTCCCTTCGCGACCTAACCGTCCTATCCCCCACTCACACGCTGTCACCATCCCCAGTGATTGCCTTCTGCGAGCTTGCGGAGCGGTTCTCTTACTACGGCACCACCGTCGTCTTCGTGAGTACTCCTTCCTTGGTACCTTCAGCGGACGTTTCTCCCAGTAGAACGCCAAGCAATGTCTCGCACTAGCCACCCTCCAAGACCGCGTACATATGCATCCACATCGGCTGCGCAGTCTGATTTGCTCAGCGCCTGATGGCCTTGGCCACTTCTGCATCACAGCCGCTTGTCTTCCTACGCATTACGTCTACCACGAGAGTTCGCGTCCATATGCTGACAATTGAATGATGTCTGACTGTTTGTAGACCAACTTCATCCAGCAGCCGCTGCCCCCAGGCTCGAGAACTGGCGCCAACATCAAGCAGGCTGGTGCCCTCGGCATGGGCCAGCGTGCCTCCACGGGTATCGGTACCTTCAACACCTTCTGGTACGTCTCGTGTGCGAAATGCATGTTTACTGCGGTTATCTGACGATGTCTTGTGCAGGGTCTACGTCATCCCTCTGTTCGGCGCATACATCGCGGACACACGGTGGGGTCGCTACAAGACCGTCTGTGTCTCCGTCGCTATCGCGCTCTTCGGTCACGTCCTCCTCGTCATCTCCGCCGTTCCCGGTGTCATCGAGCACTCCCATGGTTCTCTGGCCTGCTTCATCATCGCGATCATCATCATGGGCCTGGGTACGGGAGGGTTCAAGTCGAACATCTCCCCGCTCGTCGCCGAGCAGTACAGGCGTACGAAGCTGTTCATCGGCCACACCCGGAGCGGCGAGCGTGTCATCGTCGATCCCATCATGACGACCTCCAAGATCTACATGTACTTCTACATGTTTATCAACGTCGGTGCTCTCATCGGTCAGATCACGATGGCATACTCCGAGAAGGTGCGATTTCATACCTCTTTGTGTCCATGATATGCACCGTTCTGACCGACTGCGCTTGTAGTATGTTGGCTTCTGGCTCGCGTACACCCTCCCCACCCTCGTGTTCTGCCTCTGCCCGATCGTCCTCTTCTTCGGCCGCAACATGTACAACACCTCGCCACCGAGCGGCTCGGTCCTCTCTCAGTCCATTCGTATCTGGCGTCAGGCAGCAAAGGGCAGATGGTCGTGGAACCCGATCACTACCTGGAAGAAGCTGAATGCGTCCGACTTCTGGGACACCGCCAAGCCCAGCCACTACTCGGATGAGACCCGCCCTCGCTGGATGACGTTCGATGACCAGTGGGTCGACGAGGTCAAGCGTGGCTTCAAGGCGTGCAGCGTCTTCATGTGGTTCCCCATCTACTGTACGTCTTTCCCACTCCGCGCACTCATACGTCCGGTTCGCTGACGCATTCATCGTACTACAGGGCTCACCTACAACCAGCTGAACAACAACCTGACCTCGCAAGCCGCGACGATGGTCACGAACGGCATCCCCAACGACGTCCTGTCCAACCTCGACCCCTTCGCGCTCCTCATCTTCATCCCCATCTGCGACATGCTCATCTACCCCGCGCTCCGCCGCGCCGGCATCAACTTCTCGCCGCTCAAACGCATCACGCTCGGGTTCTACACCGGCGCGGCCGCGATGGTCTGGACGGCGGTCGTGCAGCACTACATCTACAAGCGCAACCCGTGCGGGACGTCGGTCGGCACGTGCGCGGACGCGGACGGGAACCCGATCACGTCCGACCTGAACGTGTGGATCCAGACGGGCTCGTACGTGCTCATCGCGTTCTCCGAGATCTTCGCGTCCATCACCGGGCTCGAGTACGCGTTCACGAAGGCGCCGAAGAACATGCGCTCGCTCGTCATGTCCGTCTTCCTCTTCATGAGCGCGATCTCGGCTGCCATCGGGGAGGCGTTCGTGCCGCTCTCCGAGGACCCGCTGCTCGTGTGGAACTATGGGGTCATGGCCGTGCTCGCGTTCTCCGCCGGCACGATCTTCTGGTTCCAGTACCGCCACCTCGACGCGCAGGAGGACGCGCTGAACAGCCTCGGCGAGGGGCACTACGACAGCGAGAAGCACTGAGCGTGCTCTCCTGCTCTCGCGTCGTGTGTTGTTGTCTGTATCCTTATCTCCCGGACCCCTCTTCCTCCCCTGCATCCTCCGCGTCACCCATTACCCCGTCTCCCGCCAAACCACTGGCCCATTCCTATCCCCCTCCCCCACCTGTGCTCATAAATTTCCCATCTCCGGGTGATGCGGTACACACCGCCGTGTCCGTCTGCTCTCGCTTGCTCATTTACGAACCCCGTGAAGAATCAAGATGACATGGCATCGGATATTCCCCTACCACACACGCGCGCGCGGTGTTGTTGTATTAGATCTCGTGCTCATGGTTGTGCTTGTTTTGAGTATTTTGGTAGTCGGGTTCTCTCTCTTGTCGTAGGTAGTCCAGTAATGTGTCGTAATGAACGAAATGGAATTATCTCTTGCTTTCTCTCGCTTTCAACGCTCAGCTCCTGTCCGATGTCGTGTGTGCGCGCGGTGCGTGGGTCACCCGCTCCTGAGTCCGTTGTTGCGAACTAACAGGGTCTCTACTGCGGTCCCAGATGCTTCGCTGTTTGTAGTAGGTATCACTGGCGTAGCAGGGCTTTGAACACGTGTTCGATTGCCACAACTAGCCACACACCCGCTGACCGTACGCCAGCATCAATCCGAACACCAATCCTGCTAGTCGAAGTGCTTGCCACCGTCCACCGTCAGCTGCAACGGAACCACAACCGCAGTAAGCGTGCCATCCACAGAGAGAGAGAGCGCCGACGACGGAGAAGCCACCCACAGACTGCCCAGTGATGAACGCTGCATCATCCGAGACAAGGAACGACACGACCTTCGCGATGTCTTCAGGCTGCCCCGCCCGGCCGAGCGAGTTGTCGTATTGCTGGACGATCCACTGTGGTGAGCACCAAGATGCCAGCGCGGGCCCAGAATAGCAGACTTGTCCGTACTTACTTTGACCACGGAGCCGGCCCATGTACCCTTTGGCAGGCCTTGGCGTGCGCTCTGTCTTCGTCTACCTTCCACACTGGGTATGTAGTAGCGAAGATGAATGAGCATACGACATCCACCAGGGACGCTAACCAGCAAGTACTCACGCAGAGGCGTGTCAACGGCCCCAGGAGCGTACGCGTTCACCGTGATGCCATACTTGCCGTAGTCCATAGCGGCGGACTGCGTGAGGCCGCGGATGGCGAACTTTGTCGCGCTGTACACCGACTGTCCCCTGGAGCCTGCAACCAGTCCGGTAAGCATTCTATCTGACTGCCAGCACGTACGAGCCGGACGTGCGCACCTCTCTTGCCCACGATGGAGGTTGCGCCAATCAGCCGACCACCCTTGCCTTGCTTGATGAGCTGCATAGCAGCGTACTTGTAGCAGAAGAACACGCCCTTGACGTTCACGTTCAACAGCTTGTCGACGAGCTCCGAGGACGCTGCGGCATCAGGCGGATCACTCGCGCCCTCTTTCGGCGGACACAGCACGAAGAGGACTCGGACGCACTCTCGTGCAGCTCGCACCAGCAACATATGCCGGCATTTGCTATCATCTGCTTGGAAAGTCACTAGTCAGGGAGCAATCCTGCGCAGGGATGCACACTGCCAACTGGGCACTCGATACGCACCGCATACAGCTCGTCGAGCTTCTGCACGACGGTGTCGACCAGCCGCTTCACGTCGTCCTCAGCGGACACGTCTCCGTACACGGTGAGAACATTGGTGCCAAAGTCCTGTCGAAACCCGCTCGCGAGCTCTTCTAACGTGCTCTCGCAACTCGGAAGATCGAAGAGACCCAAGTCGAGGCCGTCCTTCGCCAGCCTCTGTGCGATGCCGCGGCCAATGCCCTGCGCTGCCCCTGTGATGATCGCAACGCGCCGAGTCGTATCGGAGCTCGGGGAGGCCATTCTGTAGCCTGTGTACTGTACCGAGGAGGGATCAGCGTGGGTATGTACTGGGGGGACGATTCGTCCAGTCGACCTTGATCATAAGGCATTCACACGAACCTTGTTACGAAGCGGCGCCGCATGGCAGGGAGTTTGGCACGGGTTCATCGAGGCGAGCCGTATCTCCAGCCGGCTGCCCAGTCTCGCGGGGTATAATGCGTGTGACACTTACCGTACCCAGCAGACACCAATCTGTATGTGCCTTCGGCCGTACGGCGTTGAGGACAGACTTGTGTCAATGATGCTCAATTCAATCTGCCACAGATATGAATTGTTTGTGAATACGCCAGCAATAAGCTGTGTCCACTGTCTGATGCCAAGTCGAAGCGTAGGCCGCCGTCCACTGAAAGCTGGAAGGAAAGGTCAAGACGAGTCGAAGGTGAACTCCCGTAGACGTCACTCACCGACTGCCCAGTGATGAACGCAGCATCGTCCGAGACGAGGAACGACACCACGCTTGCGATGTCTGCGGGCTGTGCGACCCGTCCGAGCGCACTGTTTTGGTTCTGACAGGACAGGTAAGTAACGAATCTCCTCCCTGAAGAGCCGTAGAACTTACCTGAAGCACTGCACTGCTCCATGAGCCCTTCGGCAGCCCCTGGCGTGCGCATACATCCTCGTCTATCTGCGATACTAGGCAAGGAACTTCGTCATGCGTACATCTCATAGAGCGGGTGGAGACTCACTCAAAGGCGTGTCGACAGCTCCGGGTGCGTAACTGTTCACCGTGATGCCGTGCTTCCCGTAGTCCATCGCAGCGGACTGCGTCAGGCCGCAAATAGCGAACTTCGTCGCGCAGTACACAGCGTGGCCCGGGTGACCTGCACATCATCTGCATGACAAAAGCCGTGTGAGTAGAACATTGGCAATGTGCGCACCTGTCTTGCCGCCAAGGGAGGATGCGCTGATCATCCGGCCGCCCTTTCCCTGCTTGATGAGCTGTATTGCCGCATACTTGTAGCAGAAGAAAGTGCCCTTGATGTTGACGTCGATCACTTTATCGACGACATCCGTCGGTGCTGGAACAGCTCATTCATCAAGACGTGCACGCCGAAGTGCCTAGGGGACCCACTTTCGTGTAGCTCATAGGATTTGCCAGTGCCGGCATTCGCTATCATCTGTCTGAGCTGTCAGAGTTATCCTGGGAGTCGAACGGGGCCCGTCTGATACGCACAGCATATAAGCCTCCGAGTTCCCGCACGACAGTATCGACGAGCTGCTTGACGTCGCTCTCTACCGAGACGTCTCCGTAGAAGGTGACGACCTTGACGTCGAACTCCATTCGAATGCCGCTCGCAAGCTCTTCCAGCATCTCCTTGCACCCAGGGAGGTCGAAGAGACCCAAGTTGAGGCCATCCTTTGCCAGCCTCCGTGTGATTGCGCGTCCGATGCCCTGTGCTGCCCCGGTGACGATAGCGATACGCTTGGCGGAGGACGTCATCGCTGTGAGGATCCGAGTGAGTAGATGGGTGAGTAGGCATCCAGACTTATAAGGCGCACACGGACCATTTTGCAGATAACCATAGCCGCCGCAGGAGTCCGATGCTAGACGGACCCATCGTCGTGATTGCACGGGTGTTGGAAGCTCTGAAGCTCGAACGGGGGCGCCTCTCGCCGACTATCGGCTTGCGTGAGTATAATGGTAGTTCTTTCGCGTGCTCCCGGTAGAGCCTGTGCAGGTGACACACAACTTGGTTCCCAGAACCGGATTGAGTTCACCTAGTACGATGTCAGCGCGGCGGCATCGTCTGCCCCGCCGACCTGGAGCGACATACCTGATGAGTTTGCGACCTGCTGGCATACACGCCGGTGACTGTACGAGATTGAAGCAGGATGCAATTGAAGCATTACTGCCAGTGCTAGGAGGTCCACGAGGATGTGAGAGAAGAGCATCAAGAAGTACATGCAATATGTAGGGGATTGCGTCGAAACCCGGCGCGTGCTCCGGCCAGTCGGTCCGAACTCCGACCGTCCCAAACAGAGCAGCGGACTCAACTCAAACCATTATTGCAGTGTTGTGTACGCAGCTACGTTCAGCACAAATCCGTGTCGACGTCCTAGTGGAACGGATGCAAGCTGAAGAGCACTCAATGCGCCGTTGTGGACGTCACTGTCGATGCCGTCTTCCCGAAGCACCGCATTTTGTAAGTGATTCACGTGAACGGGCAAGTACTTGCTCGGAGTCTCGGAGACGATACGAGGCTAAGTTGACCACGAACCGCCATGTTCTCTCTGAGAACTCGTCGACTCAAACCGCCAGCGACAGCGCGCACATATCGACTCTGCCGCGCATATGTCGCGTTAGCCTCCGACCATCGAGCGACGACCGACGGGGTGTCCTACCCTAGGGACGTCAACAACAGCGGATCAGACGTTGTACCCCTACACACGAAGCCAGTTCAAGATGCACCTCAATCTCTAGTCTGCAGCTCTGCCGCCTTCCTTGACTACATACGCGGCCCGGTGGAGCCCACCCCGCTGATCTTCCGTGCTGCTGCAGGACAAAGCGGAGCGTCCGGCCATGCTCGGGGTCAAGAGCTCCTCGAAACTCTGCGCGCCGCAGGAGACCGTATGGTGGAGGTAGAGGCTGGACGGGATGTTGACATCGACGAGCACCTGCGTCTTCCTCACGACTACCGTGTTTCGGTGCCCCTCAGCACGTATTTAGACTGGCTGTCCGGCGACAGGGCAGGGCTTCGGCAAGCGTCATGGTACCTTGCTCAGTGGTATGCGCAAGACGAGGTGAGTATGTGTGGAGTGCCATACCGAGAAACCGACTGAGGCTAATGCCTGGCCGGTCCTAGATCCCAGAAACCAGGGAGGTGGTGCGAGCTCCATCCCTGCTCGCGCCTCTCCTTGAAGACGGCACGGCAGACATGTATCGATGTGGCTTCTTCATCGGGCCCCAAGCCGCTGTGAGTTCCACGGGGAGCGCTTCGCGCTTCTATACTGAGCTCGCGTCCTCTTGTCCAGATGAGCCCGCTGCACAGCGACCCGTACTGCAACCTCTACAGCCTCCATGCGTCCTCGGACGCGTCCACGCACGCGAAGCACTGGCTCCTGCTGCCACCATCTCTGGGGAGGCTTCTGTCGCCGCCTCCGGGCACCCAAATGCAGCCGAACATGTCGCCGCTCGACTTCCGTCTTCGCCGCCGCTCAGGCGAAGATGGAAGCTTCGACGTCCTCATGGACCGCACGTCTGTACCGGACAGACGGCGCAGCACGTGATGGACGCAAACGCCGCGCTCAGCTGCGTGATGCGGGAGGGCGATATGCTCTTCGTGCCCCGGCGCTGGTGGCATCGCGTGGAGAACGTGGTGCTGGAAGACGAGAACACCGAGCCTGCGCAGGTACCACGGTCTGGCAACAGTGCGGGGTGGACGGCCGGGGTCGGATGGTGGTTTTTGCCACGGACGGTGCAGCACATGCGTTGGCGCACATACTAGACTCTTGACAGCGGTGATCCCGGTAGATATCTGTCTTCTTCTGTGTACAACTCACCAGTAAATAACTGCAGGCCTTCAGGGACTAGGCAGGCACACGTAGCCCTGCGCTGACAGACACGGGGATCTGTGCGGGGCAGAGAAGGAATGGGGCAGCGACTGCACCATGTAAGCGCAATCAGCCTGCAGAGATCCAACCGGCCGCCGGCGTAGTGTTTGGTGTCCTTGTGCTGCCTTGCTTCAGGTGCCACGCCCTCTTCGCACTGCGGTAGACATGCTCTGTTCCTGCTGTGCAGGAGATCGAGGTGAGATGATTCTCGAAGGCCGGGGAGGGCTGGCCATGGACCAATCCCTTTGATAACGTTGACCTCTGACCGACCCCATGGTCCTCCTCCCAAGGACCCGCGCGGTTGTCCTGCGACCGCGACCGCCCATTTCACCATCCAGACACAAGACCAAGGTTTCGGGGCGCTCTTTCAATCATAGAGCGCGTTTGCCTCCGCAGGGCTTCTGCAAACGTACTTGGGTTCGACGTTCTGATCGACGCGACCACAACGTGTGTACCGAACCACACAGGCTGTCCGAGAATCAGGCACCCTGCTCAGATGGTCACCGCAGTTCCTTCCGCCCCCAGATCGGAGTGATGCTGAGCGCTGACTGTGATGCCGAGGGTTGGGGTCCGCCGAGGCATGTTCGAAGGACGAAGCCTGGGGCACAATAGAGAGATGGAGATGGACACTGGCAGTCATGCGGTAGTGTGGTCTGTCTTCCCACTGCTCGGCGGTTTCTCGTCACGGTATGCATTGTGGGACACAAGCAATGAAGCATTGAGGAATCTGCGACGAGAGGGACTTGCATGCTACGTTCCACTTTGGTCTCGACTCTCCGGCCTCCAGTCCTTGGGCGCTTAGTCTCCAGTAAGGACGGCTCCGGCAGACTCGCAGTAGACTTCCAGGCGGAGGGAGACACTCCACGCAGAGACGATAGACTCACCAAATGGAGGACAATAGCACAATGGAGAGCCAGCGAGGACCCCGCGATAGGAAGGAGAGCGACTGTCCAGATAGAAGCGCAACCTCGCTGTATTTGGGGTACTGGGAGTGAACACCGGCCTGGACTGTGTACGTACTGGACGCACAGGGGGTGCGTACGCGACGAGCTTCCGGATAGCCTATAGGCTGAAGGTTGTTTGCGACGCATGCGTGACGCATACGCGATCGGTGGTGGTATGGCGTAGCTAGGCTCCTGTTGCTGCGAGGACGTGTCCGCGGGTGTGCTCAAGTTGGGACACGGCGACTTGCCAGTGGCGACTCGGACGCGCTGGGCACAGGGGACACCCCATCGCATGTCTGCACGACTGACTCGACCTGGAGTACGGACGCAGCGTGTAGGACCTGGGTTTATCGATTGCATGTCGGGGTGAGCAGGAGACATCGGACATTATTTGTGGGCACACCTCGCGACCAGCGACCGGCATCGTCCCGAGAACCGAGACAAGGAACAGGCTGGACTAGCAGCAATCCTGTACTGTGCACTTGTCTGGGTACACAGCAGGGCGATCCGGTCGGGTGATGGTGGGCCTGGAAAGGCAGGCTGAGGCTCGCGGGGGTACTGGTGGGCGCCTCGTGGGCGCCTGAGTGGTTCTGAACCCCGCACGACCGGATTGAGACTGGTAGAGCAGGGGCAGGAGGACTCTCACCTCTCTCCTCCACGTCCATCACAGCCCGCGACTATCTGCTAGATATATGTCCTAATGCCTCGCTAAAGCACCCAGCCATCCTCTCCCCGCGCCCTGCCATGTCCAATGAGACCCAGAAGGCCGACCAGATAGCCCACAGATTATACTCTAAGCTTGCCCTAGTCGTCAATCATGCCAGAGCCACTCACGAGCCCCCTCCCAACGCAAAGGTTGACAAATGGGTGCGCAGCGTTGCTCCGAGTTGCTGGCCGTCACACTAACATGTTCGTGGACCGTGCAGTTCAACCTCGAGACTCCTGACCCGGAGACATTCAAGGAGCACACCCGTATCTATCGCTCTATCTCGACAGCGCACTCCGTCCCCCTCTTCCAGCTCCAGGTCCTCCTGTGCGTTCCCGAGCTAGCCACCAACCAGGTTCTCGTCTACCTCGCCCCGGACTCCTCTCGTGTGCGCATCGACCCCACTCCGCGCTACATCGTGCTCGAGTCCTGGACGCTCGAGTACTCGCCCCACTCCCACACCCAGCCCCACACCCAGGATGTCGCACCGTCGACGATGTACAAGCACGGCATCCCGCTCTTCCGCAGCCTCTTCACGCTGCTGCGCGTCCTCCCCTCTTGGAAGCTGGCGCGGCGTCTCCGCAGACGGGTCGGGGGCAACCGAGGGGGCAACTTCAGCATACAGCTGCGTGTTGATGGCGTGGACAGCAGCGTGCGCGCGGGCGAGGTCATGAGCTTCGGTGAGTCACTCATGCACATCACTTGCCCCGATTGCCATTTCCACCGGTGGAGGGGCGGAGAGCACGTTTCGCTATCAGCGTAGCCGCCCTAACCGCCCTTCACACTACCACCTTCTGGCTTCCTCCTTCCATCATTTCCGGAACCGCAAATGACTGACTTCGTTGCCGCATCGCTTGTCCTGTGCTTCGAAATCCAGATACGATGCCATCCACATTAGCATCGGTCCTGCAGAAGGAGAGGCAATCCCTGCCCCCGATCACACACCCCATGGGCGAACTGTCCATGGCCGTCACGTACCTTACGTCTCCCAACTTCCAGTTGGACGACCTCGAGTCCCTATTGTCCTCGCGCTTCCTGTCCTTGGAGGAAGGGCCCGACTTCACCCCGACTCTTGTCAAGAACCAGCAGCGCGACAGCATATCCGGCTCGCCAGGAAGCCTTCCCCTTCGCACGTCCCTCCCCCGCTCACCGCCGCGCTCCATTGTGGATAGGTTCGTGATCCCACCACCCTCTGCCTCACATACGCGGTCCGGGTCCTTCTCGTCTACGCAAGCTGCGAAGGGTAGCCCCGGCCCCAGTCCTCGACTAGGGAACATACCTCTGCCAGTCTCGCGCAACCTATCCGGAGCGGGGATGGGTACTTCAGGTGTGTCGGACTCGTCTTCCTCCCGGCAGGGCGCTGCGTCCATCGGCTCGCGTGAGGAGGTATCTGCGCTCGCTGCACGTATGCGGCGCGAGAGCTTGCAAGGGCGGAGTTCGGTACGTGGTCCTCCCTATGCTCGTCATTGCATATACTGACTTCCCATGGCTGCAGGATGTCGCCTCCGCTGCTGGAGTCCCCATCCGAAGACCAATCACTGCTGTCAATGCCTTCAAGTCATCCACGATCTCGTCAGGGTCGCCTTCATTGCACTCGCCATCGCCATCCCTCCGCCAGAATTCACCCCTTTCAGCCGGGACAGGCCCCTCTCTTCCCTCACGTCCAGCACAGTCGCCCACATCGTCTCGTGTGCCACCTTCGCCCACAGCTAACTTCCCTTCATCTCCCGTGACGCCCTTCAGACCATCACCCCCGTTCGTACCATCAAGCTTAGGCTCGGGCCGACCACCATCTATGGAAGGCATATCTGGGAGTCCTTCTGGCGGTCTCCCTTCAGGGTCCCCGAGGATGCAGGGGAAGCGCTACTCGAGCAGTTTCGGACAGCGCTTCGCCACACCAAGCGCGACCGGGGACGTCAGTCCGAGAGGAAGCCCGCGCAGTGCCCCCAAGGAGGTAGACAAGGTGTGTTGCGCGAATATCGCGCCATCTTCCACGTACTCATCATCGCGCTGCGTTCAGCCCACATCGTACCTGAGCACGAACACCGACGACGACGACATCTCGGCGTTCGTCCAGGATATCGACGCGCGCAAGCCGCTCCCGAGCAGGCGCGAAGGCTCGGAGAGCCCTGCCGGTCCACCGCAGGGACACGGGCGCGAAGCCACCATCGCGGAAGAGTCCAGCTCGGCCCACTCGACCGACGTCGCGCCCGCCGGCTCGAATTCACGTCAGCGCACTCTCTCCACACCCTTCCCCGGTCCCGTGCTCGCGACGGAGAGCGCAGTAGACGAGCGCCTGCGCGAGATGAACGAGACCTTCCTCGCGTCGCTGCAGGGTCTCGGGATAGGCTCGCGGAGGCGCGAGCCGAGCACTGCGACGGGGGACAGAACGGACCGCCCGAGCCCCCCGAGTCGTCCTTCGCTGTACTCTGATCCCTCGGCGGCGCGGCGCGAGAGTCCCTTGGCGAGTGCGAGCGTGCCTCCGTCGCCGCAGACGGACAGCGCGGGGGCGAGCGGTGCGATCATCATGCCTGGGGTGCCGCTGCCGCCGATGTACGTGCGCCCGCGGCTCGCGTCGACGGGGAGCGTGCGGAGCGGGTTCAGCATCGCGTCGGAGGAGGTGCTTGGGCGAATGGATCCCGAGCCTGCAGGAAGCGAAGAGAGGCGGCGCAGTCGGGGGCCGCTCGCGGGGTGACCTGCAGGTCTCTTGCTGTGATATTGGGTGCGCGTATGCAGATGGCATGCAGATGGTGCCGGAGGACGGAGGGGGCTGGAAGTCGACCGCTCGAGGAGCTCGGCCTTGCTCACCCTCCACGGGTCCTCGTGGACCAGCTGCGTCGCGCTCATGTTGTCGTTGTCAGACAGTCAGTCTCGTGCTTCGTGGCATGTCGTGGGTCTTGTTATTATCTCGCTTATGTAGCATGCATTTATTATTTCCGTGGACGTTTGGACTACGTCCTGGGCTCGCTCCTTCCACTTAGTATGTAGTTGCTCGAGCCCAGCTGTTGCATTATTAGTTTCTCTAGTCTCTCTGTGCCTCTCAGTTCCCTCCCCCTCATCATCATCCCTGGGTCCGTGCTTGACATCGCTTCACCACATTGCCGTACGCAACCTTCGTCTTCCCCATCCTCCTCCTGCCTTACTCTCACATCTCCTCATCCACAATCCTCCTCTCTCACCGTACGAACCCGTACTCTTCCCTCATGCATCATCATGCGTTACGTGCTGTGTCCCCGCATAGATATCGTCCATCCTTCAGTGTACATTGACGCATATACCAATACCAGATCACCTCTTCTCTCGAAATAGGGTCGGACAGCGAACGAGACGAAGGTATATTCATACACGGGGAGAGCACATAGGTTGAATTCAAGCAAGCGCGATCGGAGAGCGACGACGGAGTAGAATCGAGTACGAGAAGATGGAGGAGGTGCTGGTGCTGGGTTAGACTATGTGCGAGGTCAGTATCGCTCGCGGTCATGTCCGGACAGCGGCTTACTACTCACGTCTGATCTTCTTGGAGATGAAGCCCGCGAGGAAGCGGATCATGTTCGCGGTCTCCTCGCCTACGGGACGGATCCACTCGGCGGGGAGAGAGAAGCCGTACTGTGGCGATAGTCTCAGCGTAGTGCATACAGGGTTCGATGAAGGGACGTACGGTGCCGGTGTCGCGGAGGTGGACGGAGTACGAGTACTTGATGCCGGCTTTGGCGTACATGTAGTCGACGACGTTGCCGGATGCTCTGAGCAGAAGGTGAGCGAGGGGCACGGCAAGCAGTAGCTAGGGGATGGACACGGACTTGTAGAGCTGCTCGCAGAGGCTTCCAGTCTGTGCAATCGGAGGTGAGCGGGCACGTTGGGCATTCGGGGAGAGAACGACTGCGTGCTCACCGTAAAGACGGTGCCGTGGACTTGCTTGATGGCGTTCACCGCGCCGAGTGCGGCCTCCATTTGGTCCTCGGCGTCCTTCGGACTCTTCTTGCACGAGTACGAGTATGGTATTGAGACTGCGACGCGTCAGAGGCCGTTAAGTGAAGCGGACTTCGAGGTGCAGAGACACGTAACGCACGCATTTGGCCATAGCTGCGCAAATCAACGAACGCCTTGAGCGACGGGAGCGTGGTGATGTAGTTCGCAATGTTGTTCACTTCCGGCGCCTCGAAGGGACGATGACCCGGGTACCACGTCGAGCAGGGGTCAGGATTGGGGCGGTTTCCTGACGCGTTCTCTTTTGTTTCGTTCGTGTAAGAGGGTAGATGCGACTTCGACTTCCACTTGTGACCCTGGAAATGAGAACCAGTGAGTATATGCGTCCGTCCGAAGGCGGGAGGGTACACATACCCAGTTCCTGCGCATACGGGATGAGTAGTGTCCGACACGGCCACAAGGAACCATGTGCTGACCTGTTCATATCGATGCCTGTGCATCTTTCCGCAGGACCAATGTTTTGTCTGTTCTTGTACCTGTTGCGCTCGGTTAGTGGCACTGGCAGATATGCACCTGTGTCGACACTTTGGCTCACCAGAAGCGGTCGCTCTCCCATGTGTAGACGTAACCATCGGGATTGGGGACGGGGATGATGTAGAAGTCCTGAGCAGGTGGTGAGTGCGATTTGTCGCACGTGGAGAGTTCAACGTGTAAGACTCACGAAGTAGTCCAGCCAGGTGGAGAGGGCGAACTCTTCGGAGGCGTCGGCCACCAACGCATGAGCAAGATACAGCGCCGTGGACACAGCAATCCACTGCATAGGGAGCGTATCAGCTTCTGTAGAGCTACAGAACAGAGGGGAGCAGTACCGACCTCGCGTGCGTGTTGCGCCCCGGTGATAACAAACCCAGCCTTCTTCACGCTGGAGGGTCTCGCTCCATCGTTCTGGACAGGCGCTTCCTGAGAGAGCCTCATAGCGATCATCTCTCTGCCTTCTCCCGTGTGACCGATGTTCACGAGTTGGACGAGGTTGGGATGTGCGCGTGCCATCTCCCCCATGAAGTCTTCTATCTCATACAGGGGATGGTAGACGGCATGGTACGTGGAATTGGATAGAGAGCTGAGATTCCATTTTCCTGACAGTCCAGGAACGCCTCCTAGACGAGACAGAGGCACTGAGCCGGCAGAAGGCAGAGGAAGCTCTAGATGCTGGTCGGGATGACTGAAGAGCACATCGACATGAGAAGGTCCCGAACCCCACACTTGCCCGTTTGCTAGCTGACTCGCCGAGGTCTGTGAGCCAGACCTCTCGTGAAAGAAGAGAGGATCGTGCGCACCTCCGCAGCGTTCAGGATGTCCTGTGCGTCCCATCCGTGAAGATGAGGGAGTGCATATCGCCTCACTGTCCCTCGCAGGCCTACCACCGGGTCGACGGGGTGCTGGTCGTGAACTGGGATGGACAATGCATAGATTAGAGTGGCAGACGACAAGGAGACGGCCCACGGCCACAGCATCCTACTGGCACAGACGCAACCCAGCCCTCCTCGCACTCCGCCTCCCCCTCCCCGCGTCGTCCCTCGCCCACCCGTAACGTTAACTTTATAGACATTTTTCAAGCCTTCGATAGCTCAGCTGGAAGAGCGTGGGACTGTAATGGGTATTACGTAATATCCCAAGGCCACCGGTTCGACCCCGGTTCGAAGGATAAGCTTTTTTGTCGTCAAAGGACTTCATTCTGGGATCATACCAGACGTAGTGATGTTGCGTACGATCCCGATTGAGACCTTTGTCGCCCCGCCTCCTCACCTGATTATTGATATCAAACTACCTACCTGTGTCAGTACTGGACAACCTACTATCTCGGAGACCCACCCACTGGTACCAGAGCAACGCCCAGGACCATCCATCCACCAGGTCTCCTGAGACCGACCTGCAGTAAGCGTCCAACTGATCCTTGTGCTGAGTAGGAAGTAGTGTGGCATACAGTATATCACCTACGTAAATACAGCGTCGGTTCCCTACAATACCAAGACCAACCCCTCCAGAACGCGCTCAATGCTTCTTCTCCTCATAGTGCCCTTCCTGGAGTTCGTTCAGCTTGTCTTCCTGGGTGTCCAGATGACGGAACTGGAACCAGAAGATGGTACCCGCGATGAACGCGAGCACGCCCATGACGCCGTAGTTCCACTCCAGCAACGGATCCGCCGACAGCGCGACAAACGCCTCCCCAAGGGCAGCGGCGACCGCGCTCATGAACAGGAAGACGGACATGACGAGCGAGCGCATGTTTTTCGGTGCCTTCGTGAACGCGTACTCGAGCCCAGTGATGGAAGCGAAGATCTCCGACAGAGCGAGCAGCACGTACGAGCCCGTCTGGATCCACACGTTCAGGTCGGACGTGATCGGGTTCCCGTCCGCGTCCGCGCACGTCGCGACGTAGCGCCCGCACGGGTTGCGCTTGTAGATGTAGTACTGCACGACCGTGCTCCATACCATCGAGGCGGCACCGGTGTAGAAGCCGAGCGTGATGCGTTTGAGCGGCGAGAAGTTGATGCCGGCGCGGCGGAGCGCGGGGTAGATGAGCAGATCACAAATCGGGATGCAGATGATGAGTGCGAAGGGGTCGAGGTTGGACAGGACGTCGTTGGGGACGCCATTCGTAACCATCGTCGCAGCTTGGGAAGTCAGATTGTTGTTAATCTGGTTGTAGGTGAGCCCTGCAGTACGTGTCAGCGAATCTCACGTGCAGACGAGCGACACGGGGAACACATACAGTAGATGGGGTAGTACATGAAGACGCTGCACGCCTTGAAGCCACGCTTGACCTCATCGACCCACTGGTCATCGAAAGTCATCCAGCCAGGACGGGTCTCATCCGAGTAGTGGCTCGGCTTCGCGGAGTCCCAGAAGTCGGGCGCGTTCAGCTGCTTCCAAGTAGTGACCGGGTTCCACGACCATCTGCCCTTCGCCGCCTGACGCCAGATGCGGACGGACTGGGAGAGAACCGAGCCGGTCGGGGGCGAACGCTGATACATGTTGCGGCCGATCCAAAGAACGATGGGGCAGAGGCAGAACACCACGGTGGGGAGGGTGTACGCGAGCCAGAAGCCAACATACTACAAGCGCCGCCAATTCCGTGAGAACAGTGCAGATGTTGGACACAATGAAATCGCACCTTCTCGGAGTAAGCCATCGTGATCTGACCAATGAGGGCACCGATGTTGGTGAACAGGTAGAAGTACATGTAGATCCTTGATGTGGTCATGATGGGGTCGACGATAACGCGTTCGCCAGACTTGGTCTGTCCGATAAACAGCTTCGTACGCTTGTACTGTTCCGCAACCAACGGCGACACATTCGCCTTGAACCCTCCCGTACCCAAACCCATGATGACGATGGCGATGATGAAGCAGGCCAGAGAACCATGGGAGTGCTCAATGACACCAGGAACGGCGGAGATGATGAGGAGGACGTGACCAAAGAGCGCGATAGCGACTGCGACACAGATGGTCTTGTAACGACCCCATCGTGTATCTGCGATGTACGCGCCGAAGAGAGGGATGACGTAGACCCTGCAGAGGGCGTTAACAGACCATTGCAACTGGAAGGCGCATCCGTGACGTACCAGAAGGTATTGAAAGTACCGATACCAGTGGAAGCGCGCTGGCCAAGACCAAGTGCGCCAGCCTGCTTAATGCTGGCGCCAGTTCGTGAGCCTGCAGGGAGAGGCTGCTGGATGAAGTTCGTCTATCGAGAGAAGGTCATCAGTGCTTTGGTGTGCGACCTGTCTATACAGATACTCACGTAGACAACCGTAGAGCCATAATACGAGAAACGCTCTGCCAATTCGCAAAAAGCGATTACTGCAGGGCGGTGGGACTGAATACTCGCCAAGCGTGATCGCAGTGCAGTTACTCACAGTACGCGTTGATGGGCAGTGTATCAGACACCCGGCGCAGAGTGTGCTTCTCCTCCTCGGTGGGAAACTCGAGCCCGTCATGGACACCATCGAGCTCATGCTCCTCGCCCGAGTGGGGGGATGCAAGGCCCTTCTTCTCCAGCTCCAGTTCATCGCGCTGGGCCTCCGAGAGTCCAGCGAGGATGTCCCTGTCAACTTGAAGACCAGCCATTGTCGCGTCGAACCGGGTTGCAAAGGCGGGGAACCTGAACGGTCTTCGGACAGTCCGACGGTAGGAGCACGGCTGAGCGTGAGGCGGAAGAGAGCCTCGCAGTGGTGATGGTCGGGAGCAGACTGGAAGCTGAAAGAATATGAGTGAATTATATTCTTCCGGAGTACTGTCGGGCGCGCACGTTATCTCATCACTATGGCGCCTTCGGAACTGGAAGGGACCACATGGACGGATGTTCCAATCGCATAGGCGGCATAGGCACTAACGGTGACTAGCCATCACGGTAGCATATGGATCACAGGGGACTCAGCTTGGCAAAAAAAGCCGGAGATTCGGAGGCTCCCGGAGGTGATCGTTCGGTCTCACGAAACTTGAACTCCATTGATGGAGGCGTTGAGATCTAATCTCGGGCGCGTAACCGCTCAGCAGAAGTCCAAGCCTGCGATATTCAATCTCGCGCACCTCTTGATACGCTGTTAGCCACGACGAACCCTCGTATATCCAGGATTCAGTGGCCTGAAAATATTCAGTATCCGTTAGTGCGTCTCAACCTCCCCCTTCGCGTTGCCAAACTTTTTTTTTAGCTTGACCAGGTTTGACACCGCTTTGAAGTTCTTGCGACCATGGCGCGATTCCGAAAGTGGATTAGACTATAGAATCCATGTGCAGCACGGTTCAGACGTCTTCCAGTTCTGGGCTCTGTACCCTTCTGTACCTTGGAGTGGAGAGAGTGGTTGCCCTGGGCATGCTGTAAGTACGAGCGGATCCGGTCGTTCACGATATGTCTGGATGTCAGTTCACTGGGCAGAATGTCACGGGTATGTGCCAGAGAGAAAGGTGGGCAGAACATACCGCTTGACCTGGTCACCTTGCACTGGAGGCACGAGCCGGATACAGGCGAGATACAAACGGCAGGACTGTTAGGTAGCCTTAGGTAGCCGAAGGAGGTGGTCGAATTCTTTCCCACTTTCAGTAATGGCATGCAAGTACGACAGGCTTACACGTGCTAGGCACACGCCATCAGTGAGTAAAGAGATCGCTCGTAGTTGCGCCAGGTAGCGTCACCCTGAACACCATAAACTGGTTGTCGACGTCCAACCCGGCGTCGAATGGCTGGCCCAAGGAAATGCCCTGGGTACTAATGAAGTCGTTGTCGGCCTACATACACATCAGAGTTAGTGATCCAGACGAATGCCCACAAGTCAATTCGACGTACCGCGGTGAACAAGAAGAAGTCGTCTGGGAAGTCGGCGTCAAAGCATGGTGCGAGCGCGAGCGACTCCCACTTTGCGTCGATGAGAGTCTGGTCGGCGGGCTTGCCGTTGTGCAAACCAAATCTTGCCAGCTGCGTGTCGTCGATGAAGCTGACGAAGGACTCGTAAATTCCCGGTGTGATGTCCTTGACCAAGGTTCCTTTCTTCGCAATGGGGTTGGTCGGGTCGTCGAACTTCGTCCCGTGGATGTCCGTAGCGTTGCTGATGTCGAGAAGGTCCGCTTGCCTACAGCATATTGAGATCAATCGGTGAAGTAGGGAACCAATAGCAACGGGGCGCACTTGTATGCAGAGTTGTTGTCGTCACCTCCATGTCCGTCTCCGTCGCGCGAGAGCACGAGGAAGACATTGTTGCTGACGAAGTGCAGCTCACTCGCAGCAAGCGTATTACCCTTCTTGTTCTGCGGCAGAGGAACAACCCACTCGCCCACGATCGGCGGGCGAGCAAGCAGAGGGTCGCTGATATCAAACGCGACCAGGCGGGTGTACCGAGACGTGGACTTGTCGGTGCCTCCATCCTGGATTGTTGCGGATTGAAGAAGCGCGTAGAGGGTCCTGCCGGTAGAATCGGCCGTCAAGCCTTCGAAACCTGACACGGAGCGCATATAGTCAGTTCGCAATATTGATGCGCCAATCGCGAGCTTGCCGACCTTGGTTTCCTGCACGGCCAGTGTCAGGGTCGGTCTCAGACGTGAAGTTTAGCTGCCCGTCAATGAACGGGAGGATCGCATTGGGTGGCTGCAGCGTCTCGACGAGGTCGCCCTGAGGGCCGAACAGATAGATGTATGGGCCGTACTCGTCGCTGACCCAGAACCTAGGCAGCAAAGTCACAAACGAGACAAATGTGTCAATCAAAGCGATATACGCACGTCCCATCTGCATTGAGAACAAGGCCCTCAGCATCGAGGGACAGATGCTTGTTCGTCGCAGCTACCGGCAGCGCAGGGTCCGCGATAGTGATGTTACCGCTCAGTGCCTGCGCAGGCCGCACGGCAAGCGCATCCAGGCCGGTGGTCTTCTGAGCGTTACGTTCGGTATAGAGCAAGGTATCCCGATATGTGAGCTTGAGCGTGTTCAGGGCGTCATCAAAGTCAAGTTTGCCCGAGTCGTAGTACGGAGTTAGCACGAAGTCGATCTGGTGCTGCCGGCCTTGCCAATCAATCGTCCCGTCCCTGCAAAGCTACGTCAGCGTGTCACGAATGAGAAACAGAACAGTTTCGGAATTACACATTGAAACCTCTGTCTGGTTGAGTGACGAAGGTGCCCTTGAAGGTACCGTCCACATTCTGCGAGAACGAGCCTCTTTTGAGGGCAATCGCACTTCCAATGCCACCGAGCGTATCCCCTAGCGCATCACAACGATCCTGAACAGACGCAAACAACTGAATCCCCGGGAAGCGCACCTGTAGACTCCGTGAAGTTAGACGGAATAAGTCCGAAGGCAACCAACCCCTTGTTCCAGCATTAGCAAACAGAATCGTGAGGAAAGGCTGACATCCGCAAACCTTGTTGATATACGTCTTCCCTCCCAGCTTCACTTTCACCGCGAAGGACGGGTCTGGCTCGGCGCGGGTCCAGCGAGTCCGTGCAGGATGGCCGAGCGAGGTTGCCACTTGGAAGGAGAGAGCCGCGACGATCCACGCGAGAACCATGACGTTCACTGAGGGTCGGCCATCTGATCCTCGTCGGCCTTATATATGAGATCCTGGCCCCATCGAGACGCGAAGGCAACAGCCATATAAGCGTGCCATGGATGGGAGTGATGCGACCATGCGGCTTAGTTGCGCACGTTCGTCGACCAATCGGCGCTTCGTCCAAGAGCCAGGAACGCGGTACTGCAAGCACCGACAGCTTCGCAAGGACCGCACGGGTGGAACGAGCACACGACCGCTGCTCTTCACAGTGAGTATCCATTCCAAACAGCTTCGCCGGCGAGATCGCGTGCCAGCCTTGCTGGCAGGTGCTGGACGAGATGGCGGCGGCGCGGCAGAACTCAACGTGACAGACTCCGGACGTGTCAACCTATATATAAGCGGATTTAGAGCGGTTCAAATTGCGAAGGCAAGCAACTCACAAGAGCGGCGTGTAAAATCCGCGGGGACCGCTAGCTTCGTTGGAGAAGGTCGGTATATGCAACAGACAATACGGCTATCATAGGTAGCTGCACCTCCTGGATGTTCGGGTCAGTATATACTACTTAGTACTGAGCCATCAGACATCTCATGCCATTCAAGCCATGCTAAGCTACTTACGAGCTCTGTGTCGGACGCAAGTACTAGTACCAGTAGGTGACATGAGTACTCTGCATGATGGTCGAGGAGTTGACGTTGAAGTCGAGAGACGAGAAGGAACGTCTAAACGCCCATCAAGTATGGTCCCGCCAGGCAGTGGCAGTGCAGCGCAGACCGTCCTCCGCGGGTTGCTCCTGGTCCTGACAGTCAAGGTAAGTATCGTCCGCGAGGGAATGCGTGATCTAATTCCATCATAGCAGCTCAATCCATGTCCTTGACTCGCAGCTATCGACTGCGAAGGAGTTGTGTGCGTGAAAGCTGGTCAAAGTGGCATCGTAATAGTATGCTTGTCACGAGCAGCTTGCGCCATCCTCCCTATCGCATTCCCACCACGTAATCCAAGATATGTTCGGACATCTAGCTGAATTTAGGAACCTCATTTGTGTTCGCCTTGTGTCTCGCGAGCACCATGACCAACCCGGAGAGCGAGGTCCCACCCGAAGTGGTTATTCCCCCACTCGATCCCTCCTTGTTGACCTTGACAGACGAGGAGAAAGCATTCCTGCACCATGTTATCTCTTCAGATGATTCCGAGCTTCACGATCGAATCACATACGTGCAAAAGATGTGAGTAGGGACACTAAGGTCGTCCTGGAACGATCATACTGACCCATTCAATCGCAGAGCTTAGTACGTCGCAATTGCTTGGTCCTCGAGCATGAATGTTAGTATGCTGACATAAACACTCGGGTGTGGGACAGCGAGAAATACCCTTACCCATGCATAAGAGGATTCCACTTTGTGAACCTCTTCATGGCTCGCAACGAGATCTACCCAAGCGTTGTCGAGGCAGGGAAAGCAGGCCACACGCTGTTCCTAGACCTTGGGTGCATGAGTGCGTCTACCACTGTTGATCGACCATGATCTCCACACAAACTCACCCTCCACTGCCACAGTGGGAACGGACGTCAGAAAGCTGGCGTACGACGGCTACCCCGCCTCGCACATCCTCGGATGCGATCTGCGCGAGGAGTACATAGAGCTTGGCTACACGCTCTTCCGGGACAAGGAGACATGCCCCATCAGGTTCTTCGCCTCCAACGTCTTTGACCTACCTGCTTCACCGCCGGCTACTGGGCCCGACACAAGCAAGGCTCTGGACATCGCCACCGTGTCCGACCTCTCGCAACTATACGGCTCCTTGACTCACATATACACGGGCGCGCTCTTTCACCTCTTCGACAAGGAGAGCCAGTATGGACTCGCCCTCAGGCTCGCTCGCCTGTTGAAGCATGAGCCGGGAGCGGTAATTTTCGGGAGGCACCAGGGTCTGGAGAACGAGGCATACATCGAGGATCACATTGGCCGGTACCGTACTCCGTTCTCTGTCATCGTGCCTTGTCTCTGGCTGACATGCCCGTATCGCGACACTCAAGCAACCGGCGCTACGGGCATTCCGAGAGGTCCTGGCCGGTCCTGTGGAAGGATGTCTTCGCTGAGGTTGAAGGCGAGGAATACTCAAAGAGGGTTGTAGTGAGGGCGCGTCTCACAGAGGGTTTCAGTAAGGATACCTTCTTGGCACGGAGCAGGGCGCACATGCTGTACTGGAGCGTCCAGATTGCGTAAATGCAAGTGATGGCCAGGGAAAGACAATCCTGTACCAAGTAAGCACGGCGACGATGAACTCCAGGTAACTTGTCCTACCATGTACGCACGTCGATAGGGCGATCGGAAGGATCATCGAGGCTGTCCTCAGCGCACAGAATGACCGCCGACGATAGGGCAAATCAACCCTCGCCCTGGGTGGTCTTCACCAATGTCTAGTTGCGTTGGGAGAGGCACCGTTTGCCATTCGAAGCATTACAACCATCCCGCTCAACGTGGAGAACTGGATGCCGCGTCAGCGCTCGGACTGGAAAGCAAGGCAAACCGGAACTCACCCCGTTGCCGATGAACACCTGCGCCCGCTGCGCAACGAGCATATCCACCGCCTGCGCAACGTACTTCTGCTCCGGGTTCAACATCAGGTCCCTGCTGCTCGATATGTGCGCCCAGTCGTGCTTCGCACGCAAGGCAAACTTAAGCTTCGACACCCAAGACGGCGAGCCGTTCGTCATGATGTAGACGTGCGCAAGCCCGCGTCCCTCCGTTGTCCGCCGGACCTGTTCAACGCGCTGGGCGATCATGTCGATGTCCGGGAAGCAGTGGCGAGTATACAGCGCTTTCTTGTCATGGTCGGAGATGTCCGGTGGGAGGTCCCAGTGGTCTGGAAGGGAGGGGAACGAGTTGAAGCCCGTGTATCCGATGGAGCGGCGCGCGAGGACGTCGTGGCAGTGGCCTTGAAAGTCCCCCCTCCGGATGTGCAACACGAGTAGACCAGGAATGGGCGAGTACCGCGCGAGGCCATGAGCGAGAGAGGCAGAGAGCGGCGGTTCGAAAGGTGACGCGGGCGAGATCACCTCCCGATTGTTGTCGAACGCGAGTTCTACTAAAGTTGACCAGCTGAAGTCTTGCACGATGGGTGACTGTGAAAAGTGTGGCCAAATGTCGAGCAGCCGTAGTGCATCCGCGAACAGGCTGGATGTGTTGAGAAACGAGTGTGGGGGATACGGAGGCACCGCAAGACTCACTGCTCATCGAAAATCTCCGGTGGACTCTGCGCTATCTCCACGCACCGGTGGGGCGCCATCTTGTCCGTCCACGCCTGGATTAGCGTCCCCGCGGACGGGTCGGTGAGTCCATTACTGACTTCGGAACTTGCGATTGTAGCGCGGTCTTGGCAGACTTGATAGAAGTACTCCGGCACGACTGCCCGAGGCATACCTGAACCGGGCGGGAAGTTTCCACCCGAGATGGGGCCTGCAGATGGAGGGGACCGTAGGTCAGCTATCATCTACCACAACTTCCGGAGTCATCGGATGGTGCTGCTGAGAGCTCACCTCGTACTAGCGCAGTCAGGGGAATCCTCGAGGGTATCGGTTTCAAATTGTACAGCGAGTAGTCCGACTCGCCCCGGCTCCACGTGTAGTTGTCAAATACGAACCTAGCAATCGGGCGCATCAGTCGTCAGGCTACTCAGGCCTCAGGTGCTCGTCCAAATGGACGTCTCCGTGTTTGGCACTCACGCTCTATTTGTCCTGTACGCCAAGTACGCGTTCAAGAACATCTCCTGCATCGCGTTGCCCCAGCCGCACTCTGTTCCAAGTTCCGCCGTCAGCCATCACGTACATCCCGCCGTTACATCATCCCGCAGGAAGATCAATATTGCGACGCGACTCACTGCTCGCGTGGTTCGCGACCCACAGATACCGACCCTGCCCTCCCTCGGGCAACGGCAGGGACGCGTCGTGTTGCGGCAGCGCAAGCTCCGCCCGGTGAAATCGTCCGTACAGCGTAGGCAGGGGGTAGTTCAGCACGTAGTTGAGGGCTGCGAGTGAGGCGGTGGCGAGGAGGGCGAGGACGAGCAGAGCGGCCTTCACCCGTCGACGAACGGAGAAGACATGGCAGCACGACTTCAGACTCCAGGTGCCGTGCGGGCCTTTAGGCGAACCAGAACGGGATGAAGACGAGCTTGGAAGGAGATCATACCGTGTCCGCTCGCGGCCACGGTCCACGACCAGCCTCGAGAAGATGTCGGAGAGCCGCCTCGAAGACATGAACCCGCGTGAACCGTCACGGTCTAGGAAGCCAGTGGCCAGAGAGGCGAGGAAGCACAGAAAGCAGCGAGAAGAGATGTGGACGCGGTGGACTGGGGATCCATTTGTCTCCTGGGATTGGCGGCGGCCATTATAGCAGGGGCTGTCCTGGCGGAGTGCAGTGTAAACTGAAAAGTCGACCAGTCCCCATTCATCATAATTCGATATTGCAACGCCGCACTTGATTGCTATGGTTCCGCCGGAGGCAGCCTGGCACCCATGTCGTTGATGCGCTCTGGATGCGCTCGTACCCGAGACAGCGCGGGTGGGAAGAGATTTACGTTGCGCTGGGATGAAGAATCATCAGCCATGGCCCATCAGATGCTACAAACCGGATAATGTGCTCACCAAGTTGCGCTATGGTCGGAGATGAAACCGAGAAGCGTTCGCCGGTTGGGTGGCTTCGACGAAGTTGGAGCCCATGGTGTCGGGAGGGCACGCGGAGGAGGAGGTATGGGTGGGTTCCCTGACCAGAAAAACCCCTGCATCGATTGTCGTGACGTCGTATGCAAGAACAGGCAATTACGTATACGGACATACTGGTACAGGGGGCGCACTGCGAAACGAAAGCAAAGACGACAACGAAGCCATGAAAGTGAAACGACACCACGATGATGAACGGGAAAAATGGAATGCAAAGTTCGTTGAATGCAGGGATGCAGATGGTGGCCATGGGGGGAACGATGGGGGACGTGCGCGGGTGTATGCATGTGCATGTGTGGGGAGAGCCGGTAACCGAAAACGAATGGAAGAATGCAACGAGCGAAAACACGGGACGACTGAACGATGATTGTAAATGTCACTTGTGCAAATGCAAGAAAGGTCCGCATATCCAGAGAGTCCGAGTCTCTAAAACCTCTCTCTAACATCAGAACCTACAAACACTTCTCTTCGTGAATGTGTGCATGCGCACATGGTGCGCACTCCACGCTTTAAGGCGCGGACCGGGAGGAAGTGCGTTTGTCTAACCCGACTAGCCCGACCGAGCTTATACGCTCTCGGGGGCGGGGGTCTCCGGGAAGGACAGCTCGGCGAACATGCCGTCGAGGCTGGCGAACTGGCGGTCTGGCACCCACGGGGATTGGACCAAGTCGTAACCAGGCATGCGCACCGAGTCGAGGAAGGAGGCAAAGACGGGTGTGCGCGTTGGCATGACCGCGCGAGGATCATCAAGCGGCGCGATAGGCCGCAGGCGCATTCCTGGGTTGAAGGATGACTGCACCGCGGGGGACTTGATGGCCGCGCGAGCGGCGGCTGAGGGCGACATCGGTGAACCGACCAGCCCTAAGGCCAGAAGACCGTACATGAGGCTGCATGCGCTGTCAGCATCCGCCCCAAGTTTCGAATGGGAGTTCAGTGAGCGCTCACCCAGTCTTCTTGCCCGCCCACGAGTCGTAGGGAGCCATGCCGATGTCAGCAGCGTACTGCCTGACGGCCGCAGATGGGATAGCGACTTCCTCAGGCTCTGCTGTGACATCGAGAGCGATGGGGGCGCGGGGGGCACGACGTGCGCGCCTGGAGAGCGCGAACGAACCGGAGCCCACTTGCTTGGGGGGAGGCTTCGGCAACGCTCGGTTCTGGCGGGTTCTTGGGGACGCTACGTACGCGGAAAGGCGATGATTGGTCTCGGGGCCAATCTGCAAGGCGAGAGAATGCGGGCGTACCTAGGATATCGGTAGCAAGTACCTCTGCCGTAGTATCGTCCTCCAAGAGCCTACTGAAACTGGCATCATAGTCGTGGGCGGACTTGAGCCAGGCGTGGAAACCAGACAGGGTCTTGGGGTCAAGTCCTGAGTGTTTGAGGGGGACGTCGATCCCGACGGGGCTCGGGGAGCGACTGAGACTGGCGATCTCTTCAGCGATCGTCATTGCGAGCTCTGTTATGGCAGCCTTCTCGAGCGGGGCGACGGGGCAGCGGACGGAAAGTGACGGGCGTGCAGCCGGTGCAGGGGCGAGTTCCATGACGTGACGGTTGGCGGCAGCGAGCTTTGCGTTCATGACGGGTGCGTGGGGGATCGTGACGTGCGATGCTTAGGATTTGCGTTGCGAAAGTGACTGTAAGCTCCTTGAAAAGAGGAAGGGACGAAGAACAAGTGAAGTGAAGAAAGGAGCTGTACAATCGACCTGCGATGTGCGAAGGAAAAAGGTGGCCACTGGGATGAAGGTGGGAGGGAACCAGAAAGCGAACACGCCGGCCGCGGGCTCTTGAGGGCGACGAACCGCTCGGTTGTCAGACCGTCGGCGTTGTCTTGGTGTCCCATTGGCCCTCGCATTGCTTGCCTCGGCGCGTAGCCTATTCCCATGATGGACAGGTCAGAGTCGCCATGCTGCCCGCTGTATGCTGATCCCACATCGCCACCAACGATCAGTTGCAACTTCTATCATTTCCTCAGCTATCACGCGAACATGTACACCTACGCTCCGAGAGCCATAATACAGCATGACAAGACAGCTGGCCGAGAGAAGACGTCGAGATGTCGCTGCGAAGACATGGATGGGAAGCTGGAGGGGGAGGAGAGAGAGGTTGCGTCGGGCAGTGCTCGCACGCGCCAACGAACCCAGTGTACGGGATTGCCGCATTTGGGTGCACGGGGCGCTCGTACTCGACGACTGCACAGTGCGCTTGCCGTCCAACGACACACAGCTCGTTGCTCCTATCACCACGAGCCGTCTCGATGCCAGCCCACATTATTATCGACGAATGCATCGCAGACTTTTGCCTCCGAGAGCAACCCACACGGAACAGGCTTCCCCACCTAAATGGGCCCTCCATCACCACACCACCAAGTCGAGGACGGTGCCATCACGATGAGAACCATCATCTGCGTTCTTTCGAGGCCCTGCTGGCTCAGCTCGCCCCGCATGCAGATGATTGTCAGATTGACCGTCGTACAGGGCAGGCTAATATTGCCCGGCAATCAGGATGATCTACCTGCACTCTCCTGCGCCACCAGGAGACCACAACATCGAACTTCAAAGTCCGCGTTGGAAGGGGAGTCCAGAGAGTCAGACCGCAAACATTTAGACTGGCAGTGAAAGCCGTGGACTAGCATGCATCGGAGAATTTCCGTACCAAGACGTCCTGACATCATGAAGTAAAGTCCTCGAAGTCGAGGCGGAACGACTTCGAGGTGGCCCAACATCGGACGCGAAGCTACAGCCGGAAGCGCACTGATAGAGTAGACATGTTGAGGACAACCGGCACCCACTGTACTGCCCACGCACACTAGTGCAGATCGTGCAGGGGCAGCAACTCAGCAGCGGTGCATGCACTTGAGGGCATCCTTGATGTCACCAAAGTAGAGTACGCCTCCTGCATAGCCCCAAGTTTACGATCAGAAGCAAGAAAACACCGACGACGAACCTATGGTGGCATCTGCACTTGCTTGCGAACTCGCGAGAACGAGAAGCGACATCACCCTTCGTCGGGCTCGAGAACGACCGAGGGACAGGTGCCATGCGTCGACGTAGCTACCCGTCGAGATTTGCGCAGCTCGTCAGCATCGGTGATGTCTGTGGGGTGGACTGACTGACCGCAGGCACCGCCTATCGTGTCCCCTTGCTGATGCGGCCTTCAAGCTTCATGTTGTGCCCTTGGACAGTTCGAGGGCTTCATGACATGACATGACATCGAGTGCGGACGAATCTGACAAGTGCCTGTCAGCGCTTTGAGAAGACGTACGAGTGCTCTCAGACGTACAGGTACAGTCTGTGTTATTTAGATGACCCAAGGCGCACCGCCTTCGTAGTAAGCGGGCTGCGGCCTCTATAGACGCACCCGTACGCTGCTATTCTGGTCATGTCGCCATTCGACGCGGACGGCAGAGGAGCCTGGGGCGCTGTCAGAGTATTGATTGTTGACGGTTGCTTCACGAGCTCCATAAGCATGGGTGTAAACAAAGCCTGGAAGCAGGCAGGCCTGCCGAGGTTCGCATGAGGAGTGAATCACAACTTTGAGGCCGTGTATGAACATATCCCATATCATCATCAGATACGCAAATACAGTACCTGGGCCCAGGTCTGCCAGTCAGCGTAACCCCACCAGCGAATAGATAGAAGGGTGACGACGTACCCAATCAAAAAGCGGGCATGTAAACATTCTTTTGTTCTATAATACGGCATGATCTGCAAGCTAGCTTGCATCAACGTCTTGAGGACTCCAAGACATGGCGGAAAACAAGCAAGCCGAACACTCCAGCGGCGACCTGACGTAGCGTGTCACGGGAGTCACGCGTCACCGCGCCGCCACTTCCGGATCGGGGACCCCTGGTCGGCGCAGTGCTCGTTGCTCTGACCTCAGGCCTCAGTATCTTTTCCTTCTCCTCCCCGGGCACCCTTCTGCTAGCAAAGACCCACTTGGTACACGCAGAACAAGATGGCGAACCGTCCGCTCAACGACGATGAGGTCCTCAGCGAGATGAACAAGATGGTATGTCGTTATGTCTGGCGGGCGGATACGCACACCATGCACGCACAGTGGCCTGACGCAGACACGGATCGCAGCTCGCGTTCATCAAGCAGGAGGCCCTCGAGAAGGCGCGGGAGATTAAGGTCAAAGCCGACGAGGAGTTCGCTATCGAGAAGGTACGCTGCACGCATGTTCCCGTTCCGGGGGTTGGAAACGGGTATGGGGAGTGTTACACGGGTGCTGAGACCCGCATGACGTACAGGCGAAGCTGGTCAAGCAGGAGCAGCTAGCTATCGATGCGCAGTACGAGAAGAAGCGCAAGGGTGCCGAGGTTGCGCAGAAGATGTACGTCTCGTCTCGCCTCGTCCCTATTTACCACAGCCAATCCTAGTTCACGTGCTGACCGCCGTCCCCGCCCGTCCTGCGTACCCGTTCCGGCACAGTGCCCAGTCGACCTTGACGAACAAGTCCCGTCTCAAGCTCCTCCAGCAGCGCGAGGAGCACCTGCAGGACCTCTTCCAGACTGCCCGGGAGGCGATCGACGAGCTTGCCAACAACGAGGCCCGCTACGTCCAGTTCCTCGAGGGCATCATCGTGCAGGGCATTCTCTCCCTCCTCGAGCCGGAGGTCACCGTGCACGCGCGCGAGAAAGACGTCGACCTCGTGAAGCGCGCTGCGGATGGTGCGGCGGAGCAGTATACCGAGATCAGCGGGCGCAAGGTCGAGATATCGGTGAAGGGGTCGTTGAGCGATGATATGTGAGTGCTATCTTCCGTTTCGTGAGTGTGTTGCAGAGATACTTATGAACGTATGTGCGACATAGTGCTGGTGGTGTGAAGCTGGTAAGCGGCACGGAGCGCATTACGCTGGACAACACCCTCGATGAACGGCTACGGTTACTGGAGGACAGGGTACGTGTCTACCTGACCTACAAGTGCTCATCGTTGCTGACTGTCATGGTTTTCGCTCAGATGCTTCCCGAGATCAGGACGGACCTGTTCGGTAGCAACCCGAACCGCAAGTTCTACACATGAACGCCCCGAGCGATATACCCTAGCTCAGTCTGTGCGGACAATGCAATGAGCACGCAGCCTGTACATATATACTCACCAGCACGCAATTTCACGCACGGAAGATCTGAAACCTGCTCTGCCGAGACTGCACTCTCACAGCATCACGAAGTCAACGCCCCAGGACATGTACAAATATTTCGATGCGGCATATTGCACACCTAACATACATCCGCTCATCGACACAGACATGCTCCAACCCCAGTAAATACGAATGCTCGAAGTCCGTCAGAATAACCCGACCAGATCCGCGAACGGATCCTTCCCTTGCGCCTGCGCCTGCCCGTTCGTTGGCTGCGTTGGCTGGAACTGCTGCTGCTGCTGCTGCTGTGGCTGCATAGGCTGCATCGGTTGCCCGAAGTAGCCCGGGCTCTGCGGCTGCGGCGGTGGATGTGAGGGTGTCGACGGGGTGCCGAGGCGAATGGAGCCAAGAGGCGCTCCTGATGAAGGCGAGACGGTCCCGGCGCGGCGCGGCTGGCCGCCCATCCCCATACTGTTGTGGGCCATCGGGGTGGGAGCCTGGTACGTCGGTGGTGTCTGAGTTTGCTGAGGCTGTCCGGACATGCCCATCCCGCCGAAGCCCATACCCATACCCAACCCCGTGTTCGCGGGCTGCCCATATCCCAAGTTACTGAAATTGCTCAGGATGTTGGGAGCAGGGGCGGGCGACGTCACAGGTATGGGAGACGTGCTTTGCACAGGGGCGGTTGTACTTGGCCCGAAGAGGCTCGCAAGCTCGTCGATTCCGCCCGCGCTGCCTACGGGTGCGGCGGACTGCGACTGCGACGGGGCATCGTCGAAGTCGATGAGCGAGACCGACTGGGAGCCGCTGGGCCCAGCGCCGTTTGAGAGCTCCGGGGGAATGGGGTTGGCGGCGGCTGTGTAGTCGCCTTTCTTATACGACTCGTATCGGTTGAGGACGGTGTTGATCTGGTCGTTGATTTGGAGGTAGGTGTCTGCGACGGGCGCGTGAGTGCACTCCCGAAGCGGATACGGAGGCTGGAACATACCTAATGACTCCGGATCGTCTGTCTCGGCGTTGGATATCCACTTCTGGATCTTCGGCCGCGCGTCCCGCAATATTGAGGCCACTTGCTGTTGGTGCCGGGTCACGACATGGTGGCAGAGCAGCAGGAAGGTGAACTCACGTCATACACGTCGCCCTGCACAAACTTCTCTCCCTTCGTGGTATCGACGTTATCCAAGATCTCGTTCAGCAGGATGACCTTGCTCTCGAGCTTGTTCAGCTCGGTCAGGGCTTGCGTGCGGTAGTCCGGTTTTGCATCGGGGTTCGCACCAGCAAGGGTCTTCATGAGCTCCTGCGCAGCTGCGAGGTCCCGGGGAGTACCTCTCCGGATGAGCTCTTGCAGCTTCGCGGACTGCGCTTCTCGATCCTCCGCTTCCAGTTCCTCGGCGGACTTGATGTTCTGATAATCATACCAGCTGTTAGGAAACAGCCATATCCGCCGCACATATACTGGGACTCACCGAGGCAACAGAAGGGCCCGCAGACTGTCTTGGCACGTCTCGGAAGCGGTAGCCCTTGAAAGTGAGGAGCCGATGCATGTCCCGGATGTTGCTAAAGTCGTCCTTCCAACGCGACTCAACGCAGATGGTCTCCTTCCAGTTGTGGATGAGGTCCAGGATCTTCTGCATGACTGGGCCAGGGAACGGCGGGGGACGTTCGGGGAAGCGGCGGACGAGCTCGTTCAAGAACTCCTTCGTCGCGATCTGTAGGTGAAAGGGGTATCCGCAGGACTGTACGAGAGTCTCGAGGAGCGCGAGGGCGAGCATGGCGACGTGCGGGTTGCGGTGGTTCACCAGGCGGGCGATAGTCATGGCTGCTTCGCGCGGGCTAGGGCATGATGACGATCTAAGTCAAGCAATTCGAGCAGCACAGTCTGAGTATGCAACGTACGTATTTGCCTTCTTTTGATTGATGAATTCTGCGACCTCCAGGTGAAGAGCATAGTTGGGCTCGCCCATTGTCGGATTGCATGCTCGCGTAATGAGCACCTCGACCTGGGATACGTTGGATAGCCATGATGGTGACGCGGCGGACAACATCACCGATGTCCTTCTTCTAGACCGTTTCAGACAGCGAGATCTGGGTTCAGAGTAGCAGTAACGAGGTCCGGGAACGAGCCCGACGTCGAGATGGCCGTCGAGGGCGGAGGAACGTGGCTGGCGCTCGTGGGCAAAGCCGCCGAAGTGCGGCCGCAGCCGCAACTTCAACAAGTGCGGGTATACTTCTCTCTTCCTGCCACCATTGCCATCTTTCAGACCACTCTTTTCGCCAGCACTAGTGACAACTGTCGCCTGCGCTGAACTCGGCCACATTTTCGGAGCGACTGCGCGTGTTCTGACGATCCTCGCCTCTTTGCGTCTAAGGGTGCCCGCTCAAGCAAACCATCGCGACAGCTACTAGCTAAGATCTTGGAAACCTTCTATACATACCGTGTTTGTTTACGCAACTACTCCTCTCGGAGTGAGCTCCTCCACCAAGGCTTACACTTCCATCCGCATAGCGTATATAGTGTGGGACCAGCGCGTTCCGAGGCGTTCGCCTCCCTCTCTCCCTCACCATGCCTTCCAGGACTTTCACCCGGAATCGCCCTGCGGACCGCAACGTCGTGCTTGGAGACTATCATGGGCATGTGCTGGCAGGTGTGTACAAGAGGCATCGTCGTCACCACTTCGCAGTCCTCACGCGTCCCCAGGCTTCCACCAGTATGGCACTATCTCTTGGACGACATTCTTCCAGTGGCTGCACCTTCTACTCGACACTCCTAACGACTGGATTGTGGTTAGAGGCGACAGATTCGATGCAGAGCAGTATTTCCCCTGCGACGACATCGTGATGCCCGGGAACTACATTCTGCTAGCTGCAGGCAGGCTCCGTCATCCTGTAGAATCCTCGTTTGTGCTGAAGGCGACTGCTAGATGGCTCGCCGATCCATATCAACTTGACTCACAAGCACGCTCGTCGGCGGCAACCGACACCCACTCGGCACCAAGAACGTGACCACAAGTTGTCTCGCTTCGTTGAACGCGACGGGAAGTGCATGGTGTATGGGCATAGTCCTTTGTGGAGCGGGCTGCAACCCTCTCATATCTTCTCTCGAGCCCACATGAATGAGGTACGCGTCGTCTAGCTTTCTGCTGCTGCGGGTTCTACTAGGTGGAACCGCTCTCTACTGCGGCTACACGTGTGACCGCTCATGTTGGCTTAGTGGACGGCTGGAGGTTATGCCTCCCTCATTACCGACACCGCTTGCATCAGTTCCATGGGAGGAGACTCGAAGATTGGCTCCATACAAAACATGCTTCTCCTCAGCGCCGATCTGCATAGACCGTGGGCCGACCACGAGTTCGGTGTCGATCCTGACGTATGTTCCTCTTAACTGATCCGCATGCGCTCCTGCTCACTCCAGCTCTTCAGAACGAGTACCGCATCACAGCGTTCGTAGCAGGACACGAGAACATCGTTGACCGCGTCCTTCGTGTCGACCACATCTCCGATCCTACGAAACGTCCCCTAGACCAACTTCTCCGTGACCACTTCCTCCAGGGTCTTCTCAAACATGTGAAGGGTGCCGGCGAGCAACGGTGGGACTACGAACACACGTTTGGCACTGGTGCCTTCGACCTCTCCGAGAACGCAGTCTGGGGCACGGAAGAGGGCAAAGAACGGTTGGAGCTCGAGCTCGAGAACCGTTTGTTCGAGCACAAGGCGCTGCAGGAATCCCCGGCGATACCGGATTCCTCTAGTCGCTCGATGCTCTGACGTCTCCTTGGGTTCGTGTTGTCCTGCGAGCCATTCTTTCTCCTCGGGTTTTGTGTTGTTGCGCGTCACCTTTTCATCCTTGTACTATTGTTGTCCCGGGCATATTCGATTCGCGTCTGTATGTGTATGATGATTGGATATCGATGCAGCAAGGATCATACCCCGTTATTCCGAACCCACTTGTGGCGTGAGCCTCGCCGTGTTCAGCGGGTATTTACACAGATTTAACAAATAATGTTCGCAACGCAAACGGCCTACCCGGACTATCCTCGACGGTGAGTGTGTTCCCTCCATCGACACCATATGTGGCGTAATACTAACTATGTTAGACTAGGATCTGTCAATGCATAACCCGGGCCCGGAGTGCTCGGACTCCGCTCGTCCGTTGTGGTCACCAAGGAGAGACACATCACAAACTGCTGAGCGGTTTCACCTGGTACCACTCGACCCTCGCGAGCAACTGAGCATTGGCGGTCTTCTTCAACGTGACTAGGAGGACTGAGACCAGATACTCGACCTAGTCGGCCATGCGGAGTGTGGCCAGGGTTGCCAAGCACTCCGATTGCAGTGATCCACCGAGTGTCGGCATCGGCACTACGTCCTGTGCCACAGAACCACCCGATGGTGCGCACCACTGTATCATCGGAGCCGCGGACGCTAACCCACTGTGCGCTTTAGCCGCAAAGAATCAACAGGAGACTTATAAGTCGGCGTTCAAAATGATTCCATCACGTCAGAGCCCTGCGCTGCACGCTTTGAGATCTCCGCGGGGGAGCTAGTATATGGTCAGCATAGGTGTCCGTGCGCTGCGCTCTTCTCTCACATGGTGATCCACGTCCTGCAGATCTCCTCGGCCATTCTATATGGTGTTCAGCCTGTTAAGCTGAAGCACTCTCTGCCATATAAGAAAAGTCAACAAGCAACGCCGCCTCCGCGAGACGAGCGTGCCGCTTAGCCCGCGGCTTTCCTCGACTGCGCCTGAGCCTCTGCTGCCTCCGAGTCGTCCTCGGAGTCAGGAGTTGATCCCCTCTTATGCCGCGTCCCGACACATCCGCAAGTCCCGACCACGGTGAGAGACGACAGGCGAACTCTGGCATTTTATGCCTGCTTGCTACGGACCCGAGCGCGCCCGTCGACCCGTCACCTGCAAGCAGGAAATGCCACAACGGACGGTCGCTCCTGCACGCCGCAGTATGGTGCAGACTTGCGGCTGGTCAGCATATACGGGACCCGCACGGTATATAGGTGGGTGTGGGGGTCTCAGCTCGGAGCAATTCGAACACGACCCGCCTTCTGCTCTTCTGCTACTTCTACGCACGCACTCCTCGTTGTTCCACCATGTGCCCAGCAGTCGTCAGACAGTACCCCACCTGCTACACTGCATATGCTTTCCTCGAGCCCGGAGGCAAGCTACAGAAGCTCACTGTCCCGTGGCGTTTCCCCAGCCCTGGGGAGGTCGTTGTGAAGGTCCTCGCGTGCGGAGTATGCGGAACGTAAGTCGATGTCCCTCCATACCGATCTAGTTGTTGACGACCACAATCCTCTTCCAGAGACGACATCTGTCCGTCCAAGTGATGCCTTGCCCCCTTCCACGCGTTCCGGGGCACGAGGTCATCGGAGACGTCGTCGCGGTGTCCTGCCAGGAGACGCAATGGAAGATCGGACAGCGCGTCGGTGCTGGCTGGCATGGGGGGCACTGTTCCACCTGTACTCGGTGCCGGGCGGGCGACTACCTGACCTGCGAGAACCAGAGCATCAATGGTGCCGTTCTCGGCTCCTCGATCCCACCTGTATATGCTGACCATGGACGTCTGGCAGGTGTCACACATGATGGAGGGTATGCGGAGTACGTCACGCTCAGGTCGGAAGCGGTCGTCGCGGTCCCGGAGGACCTCGATCCCGCTGAGGCTGCTCCTCTCTTGTGTGCGGGTATCTCGACTTTCAGTGCGTACACACTGTTGATCATTGTGTATTTGAGAAGCCTTGTTGACTTTTGCCATAGATGCACTCCGCAACATGACTGTAACTCCTCCGGAGTACGTGGCCATCCAAGGCATCGGGTAGGTCATACTCCTCCAAAATCCGCGTGACAAGCACTCACGAGTTCCCTCCTATGCAGCGGCCTCGGACATCTCGCGCTCCAGTTCGCTTCGGCGATGGGGTTCAGGACGATCGCCCTCTCTAACGACGGGTCCAAGGAAGCCATGGCTCGCAGCCTCGGGGCCGACGAGTTCATCGACGGCTCCAAGGTCGACCAAGCGAGTGCCCTCCAGAAGTTCGGCGGTATGAAGGTCATCATGTCCACCGCTCCGAACGCCGGCGCAACCGAGAGCCTCATCAACGCCCTGGCCGTCGACGGCACCCTGCTAGTCCTGGCTGTCGAGCCTGAGCCGATGAGGATCCCTCCTCGTGAGTCTTCTCCATCCCCTCTTCCCGATTACAAGTGCTGATGCGACACCGTGCAGTCTCGCTCCTCATCAAGCGCCTCTCGATTAGAGGCTGGCCGGCAGGTTCCCCGAAAGATTCCGAGGACTGCTTTGCGTTCGTGCAGGCGAAGAAGATCAAGTGCCTGGTGGAGCGCTTCCCGTTGACCAAGGCGCAGGAGGCGTTCGACCGCAGGGAGACGGCACGCTTCAGGGCGGTTATCATTCCATGAGTTCGTTGTATCGCGACGCATCTGTCCTCTTTGCTCCTCGGGAGTTCTTGCGCACACACTGTATGTCATTCTTCTCCCCTTCTCAGCGAAACTGTGTTCTCGGACATCTAATCCTCCATACTCCGTATGATACTTGCGTTCATAGTAGAGTACGCGGACTCCGACGTGTTTGTCTAGTCGTGTCCTATAGCCAACGCCAGATATTGATGTAGTCTGGTTTATTGCACCAGATCTTGCGGTCGACATCTCTTGCAAGAGCCCACCATCCGCAGGACGGTTCTTGGAATTCTTTTTCAGCGTTTCCCTCGGTACGGTAGGTCACGACTAAGAGCGCTGACGCATCGCTTGCTCACGAAGTACAGTCGTAAGCGCCTGCACTCTCTAAATCTCCTCCTCCTCTCTTCCAAGATTCGTATTTCTTCATATCCATCATCTTGTCTGATCTTTCTCAGCCAAAGAAGCAACGCTACTGCGCTGCGACTGCGCGTTCGCAAGTCTTTGCGTTGCCTCATACCGGGCATGACTGACAAGCCTTGTTGGGATTGGTGAGAGTATCTGTGACCGATGTCGTGCCGAGGCAGCATAGACGTCCCTTTAGTCAACTTTAGCGAGGCGTTTAAGAAGCGACTAAGCCGTGCTGCATATCTTCAAAGCCTTGTGGTTAGAACCAGTGCACCAGGGCCCAAAGATAGAGGAGGCTCAATGACGACTGGTTGCGTGCTTGATTCCCAGCTGACAAAGTCTCAGGTAAGTCTCCCACCTTAGCCCACCTTTCACGACCGGACTACCCCGTCTCGCGGGAATCTCAAGGATGACTGATCAAGACATCCGCACCCGTCGACATCATATAAGCTCGACTCCAGTGTCCCAAGCTTGAGAGCAACACAATCTCCTGGTTTCTTTTCGCACCACCCTCCCCTCCTATACTCACAGCCGCCACTACATCCAGTAACATGGCCATCGACACTGCTGATACCGTCACTGCCACCCTCCACTACTTCACTCCCCCGGAAGACGGCGCTAAGCCGTACATCTACATCAACGCCGACGCCGCCACAAAGCAACGTCAGCGGAACTGGACGACCGTTCCTCATGAGGTTCAAATCGAGAACATCCGTGGCAAGGAGGACACGGTGTCTCTCGATACGACTGGTTTCCAGTACTTCCGCCGTCCTGCGAACCATAAGACCTTCGAGAACGATGAGGTCATCGAGAAGGAGTACTACCCCGAGTCCATCGAACTCGTGAAGGAGCTGACTGGCGCTTCACGCGCGGTCATCTTCGACCACAGTGAGTGCTATATGCATGGTCAGTGCACGAGTCAGGATCTGATCGACGTTCAACAGCTATCCGACGACGCCGACCTGGCGAGATTGAGGACACTCCGCAGAAGCGGCAACCCGTGCCCCAAGTCCATATCGACCAGACCCCCGAGTCCGCGAGGGCTCGCGTCCGCCGTCATCTCCCGGAGGAAGACGTCCCCAAGCTCCTCGCGGGACGTTTCCAGATTATCAACCTCTGGCGGCCAATCTCGCACCCAGCGTACGATTGGCCGCTGGCGCTGTGCGACTACCGCAGCGTCGACCGCGAGAACGACCTCGTTCCCACCACGCTCAAGTACCCCGATCGCGACGGCGAAACTTATAGCGTGAAGTTCAACCCCGGGAACAAGTGGAAGTACCTCCGCGGTATGTCTCCCGAGGAGGTCGTGTTCATCAAGTGGTAAGTGATCATCGTGCCATGGGCTCGCGTGAGTGCTAGATGTTGACCCCTGCTTCCAGCTACGACTCCCAGGATGATGGCGTCACCGCCAACTTCACCCCGCACACCGCGTTCGAGGATCCTACGACACCCAAAGATGCTCCTCTTCGGGAGTCTATTGAGCTCAGGCTCTTGGTCTTCTATGACTAAATATGGCACCTTTCCTGGTCTCGCCCGACGATGTATGTATGTACTACTAGGTTGTAATCATTACCATCTATGTCTGAGTCGAAACAGCCCGTGTCGGCAAGCTCTCTTTTGAGGTGTTGCGAGCAAGTCCCGGCATAGCGAGCCAATGGCTCCGAAGCGGGAAGAAACTCATATGAGAGTCATCCATGAGCGGTGCCTCGGTCTCGAGTTTCGATCTCGACCGATGAGCGCGTCACGCGTCCCGCCGGGACTCGCGCCCCTCGTGAGCAACGAATCGGATGAATTCCAGCAAGATCGTACGTTCTCTGAGAGCAATCCCGGACGGAACCTGGCAGAACCCATGAGATTGATTACGTTCATTCTTTTAACCTTTAGGCGTCCCCGGCATAAGTATGTTTTATACAGAAGTGACCTGACGGACGTACAGTGCATACACTCCGAGTCCCCGCCTGAGGAGGGACCTTGAAGACGACATGGCCAGTGGTAAAGCTCCCTCAGACTCCGAGTATGGGCTCACGACGCTCGATTCGAGGCCAACCATGTCTACGCGGTCCAATGGGTCGCGTTTGGATGTGCTGGGGCGAGCTGAACCTCAGGAAGGTGCCAACATCCAGGAACTTGCACCAGTCGATGAGGGATTTGGTGCTTGGTCATTCTGCGCATGCGGCTTCGTCGCTGAGATGTTCATATGGGGTTTCCTGTTCAGGTGAGCAACAGTGTGCGGACTCAATACACACTTGTACTGAGTGCGACCAGTTACGGTATTTTTCAAGGTACTTCCAAGTCATCTTCGAAGACTCGAAGGAGCTCCGGCTGAGTTTCTGTCAGACTACTACACGACGCACCCGCCGTTCAATACGGCGTCCCAAGTCGCTGTTGCGGCAGTGGGCACGGTGGGGCTAGGCATACAATACGGAGAGGTCAGGGTGTTGCATAATCAGTTACGACGACTTTCAATATTGACCGTTCGGCACAATCTACAGGTCCTCTTCCTTTCGATGATGTTCCGGCGCTATCCGGAACACATGAAGAGCGCAATGTGGTGCGGACTGCTGCTCTACTTCCTCTGCCTTTTCTGCTCTAGCTTCGCAACCCACGTAAGCTTCAATTGTCTCAGCCTCAGAGGTTTAGGTTCACCTCAATCCGTGCACAGGTCTGGCAACTCATCCTTCTGCAGGGCGTCGGCCTTGGTTTGAGTGGAGGGGTAGTGTACCTGCCCACCATGATCCTGCTACCGCAATGGTTTTCGAAGCGGCGCGGTCTGGCCGGCGGGATCATCTTCGCCGGGACCGGCGTCGGCGGTGCGTCCGGGTGGTTCTTCGGGTGCAAGACGATGTCAAGCTGACCAGGATATCAGGTTTTGTCTTCCCGTTCATGCTGAACGCAATGCTCAACAACCTGGGCTTACGTTGGACGCTCCGTATATGGGCGATCATGACTTGCACCGCGACGGGCATCGCATTCCTCGGAATACGCCCGCGAGTGCCCATCTCGAAGCCCCATCCGGGACAGCGGAGGCCTCGGTTGATCGTGTCGCAAATGGAGTACTTCAAAAGTCCATTGTTCCTGAGTTTTGTGAGTACTCATCGAACATACTGAGGATGCGATGAACCGACCTAATCACACGCACATTCAACTAGTCGTTCACCTGTCTCATCCAAGGATTGTCCTACTTCCCGGTGTCCCTGTACATCGCGTCCTTCACGCAGCAGATCTCCACGCCTCTCACCGCCACAGTCGTACTATCTCTCTTCAACGCTGCAGGAGTCATCGGCCAAGTCATACTGGGGGATCTGACTGACCGGTTCGCATATCCCTGGGTCATGTTCTTCAGCTCCCTTGGCAGCGCGCTCGCCGCCTTCTTGCTCTGGGGGTTCGCCCAAGGTCCGGCATTGATCTACCCCTTCGCGATCATATTTGGGGCTTTGGTGCGTCTCTGTTAATCGATTGGTCTGCATTGTATGTAGGGAGGCGGCCTTCGCTTACCATGACGCGTTACAGAGCGGCGGCTTCTCGTCAGTTTGGCCCAACGCAGCCGTTGACTGTGCAGGTCGGAATCCCGAGAACGCGGACATCACCTACGCAGGTACCGCCGCGTTCAAAGGCGTATCTGCGGTGATAGGCCCCATCCTATCCGGACTGCTCCTCCAAGCTGGCAAGTCGACATCCTTGGGTACACGCTACGGTACCGCCGGATATGGCGCAGTGGAGATATTCGTTGGATCCTGCGCGCTCGCCACCGGCCTGGGAAGCGTGGTGGTCGCTGCTGCGAGACAGCGCATCACTTCGTGAGACTAGTGGATAACTGAGGAAGATCCGTCAGCACTTCTACAAGTTGAAAACGGAGTTATTCCGGACCGTTTGAGTAGACGCAGGAAGATCGGAGGAAGACAGCCGTGAAGGTGATGGTCACAGATGCAACGGTTGGACAACACATGCAATAGAATAAGTAACATACGATACGTATGGATACAGAGGGCTAGAATGTCATAGGCGCAGAATGAGTAGCGAGTCTCACAGGATAGATAGAGTCGAGCGACTTATGCTGCAGCGGGTCACTTTCAGCATAAATCGCGAAGGGGAATACAAGAAAGTGGCAGGCGATTCACGCGCACTGGAGATCATACATTACCGAATCCCATTCCCGTCCTCGAGGTTGGTGGCAAACCGACCGGAGCCATACCCAGACGCCCTGTCCGGGTTGTCCGTATATGCAGAAATGTAGTCGTACTCGTCTTCTTCGCCATCCTGACGGTACTGCGACACAGGTCTGTCTTGCTCGCCTTGACCGGGAGGACCCATGTGAGGCGCCGATACGGACCGCATCCCCTGACCCTGACCAGGCCCGAGCATCTGGGACTGCGAGGGGTACGGAGAGCTCGGCAACGGACGTTTCTTGACGTTGAGCGGGCTCACATCAGCGAGGCCCTCGCTGCTCATGTTCCGTGGAGGAGCATTCTGCTGCTGCTGTTGCTGCTGCCGTCTGAACGCGGCGGCTGATATCATGCGCGCACCGCCCTGGAAAGATGTGTTCGAGCCGGTCGTCAAAGGCAGGTTATACATCGAGCTCGACTGCGGAGGACCGGACGGCGTGCCCAAGGGGGTTCGGAAAGGAGTACCATTCGTATCCGTTGAGGGCGCCCTCGTGCTATACGAAGGACGCCGTTGGTCGCTCCCGTCGCTGGCTGTCGGTGAAGCGGGGGCGGGGGCCGGCGGTATAGTGTCCTGCGTCGGGCCGCGCGATGGAGGGGAGCCGGCTGCCGAACGGTCCCGCTCACGCACGTACATGCCTTCCAACTTGGGGCTCGTGGGCTGAGACCCGGCCGGCGTCATCGTGTTAAGAGCAGGCAATGGGGAAACTGCGCGTGGCTGGTAAGATGGTGCACCATACTGCGGGCGGTTGGAGAAGGGGGAAGGAGGAGGCTGCGATTGCGCTGGTGAGTGCGGCGGAGAGCTCATCATCAGCGAGTCCAACTCTCTCGATACTTCACGAGCGGCTGCTGCATTGAGGGACTTCTCGTCCATGGGCTCCTGCGTCGCGGGCGGGCTTGGTACACGATCCTGAACGGGCGGGTTGGACGGAGAACGTCCACGTGATACCGGGTCAGAATGCGTCGGAGATGCAGGCTGCGAGCGGAGGACTGTGCACAAGAAGTTTAGATATCTGCCAGCCCATCACCTCGTCATATCGAATACTCACCTTCAGGGGAGCTGCTGCCGTTCTGAGGTTCAATAGAGCATTCGTCCATAGGCGGGACAGGTACTCGCGCCGACGCCCTAGGGGGAGAAGCAGCAGACTTCTCTTGCTCCTCGTGGCGCTTCTGCAGCTCTTCGTCGACATCGGCTACGCCGCCAAAATGCACTCTCCTGTCTCCGTTATGATGCAGGGACTCCGTCGATCCGTTCGCACGACTCGGGGACATGTAAGCCAGTCCGTCATCCTCATCTTCGTTCTCCCGCTGCAAATTGGAAGTGTTCAAGGTGTCTTGCATAGCGGTGGGAGGTCGTGACGGAGCAGCACCAGCAGGGAGACCCTGCTCATGCGATGGAGTGTACATGGGCGGAGGAGGTGAGTACCTCTGCGGCCCAAAGTCGGCACCACTTTTGGTATCTTGGGCCGGAGGCGGGCCTTGCTGCCCGTTGAAGCGACTCGAACTAGGACCAGCTCCTGAGGGCCCATCAAGGGAGTACCGCCCAAGAGCCATAGCGACGCTTGAGGAGAAGGATTCGTCGCCGGGGCGGTCGATCTCGATCGACGGGGCACGATCGCCATCCCTCATAGGAGGAGAAGATATATATGGGTTCGTCGAGATGTTGCTGCCCTGCGTAGGTCCGGGCTGCGGTCTGGGGCCAAGAGCCTTCACTGGGAATGTGGCAAAGCGACCACCGCGAGGGCTAGTGGCCTTGTCTCGTTCAGCGGGAGTGAAGGTACTGGCTTGGTTCGATTGCGGGCTGGAGAAGGACCCGAATTCATTCACGGACTGGCCGAGCGACGGCTGAGGAGTGTGGTCCGGGCCCCCAAGGAATGGTGAGACGCTGAACCCAGTCTCCTCAAGCTGTGGAAGTCCAGGATACGCTGGTCCGGGCGACGATGGTGAGATAGGCGAAGCTGTGCCTTGCCCATTCGCTGACATCGTGGACATACGACGCTGCGACGGAGAAGGCACAGCGGGCAGATCCGACCCAGGCAGAGGTCGGATGCTCCGGTGTGCGGGGTTGGGGTTGGGCTCGGGCGAGTAGACTACTTCTGCGATGGAGCGTGCAGCTTCAGCCACAAGGAACTCGGTCCGGGCATGACCTGTGTAGTACGGTCGGGGTAGTCCAGGTTGGGTAGGTTCCATGGGGATTTCCTACAGAGATGTGGATATATGCACTTGGAACATGACACAATAGGCCTACCGAGATGATAAGTTTGCCCATTTCACCCACAGCCTAGATGTAAGCGTTGAGATCTACTGAGTCGATTCGACGATCCTCCCAATTCAACACTCACCGCGCCCTTTTCGCAGCATTCAAGCAAGCCCCCAAACTTCCTGCCCATCCATTCACGTACACTCGAACGCTTGAAGTCGCCCAAGTTGGCTTCCTCCGCTGCAATATCCGCATCCATCTGCCTAATCTCGTCGCGCAGCCTGTTGAGGAGGTCCGTTTGCTGCTGCAAATTCTTGTTCTCTGGGTTCATCTTGCTAAGCTTGCGCTCCGCCGAGTCAGCATCCGAAATGACCGATCTGCGCCGCCGCTTGAGTTCATCGAGGTTCTCTTCGCGAGTACGGACGGCCTTCATCTGTTCACGTATCGCGCCTTCATGATTCGCGAGGACGGAGAGCGCGTTCGCGAAGTGCAAGAGGAGGGCATTCGAGGCAGCGAGGGTATCCTAAGAGGACGTTCACACTCCGTCGGAGCTCTAACTGATGAAGTTACTCACTGCAAGATCATCTCCCTCGCCCTGCCCCCATACCCTCAATGCGTCTGATGCTCGTGCGAAGTCCACGCTGAGTTTCTGTAGACTGCCGCATACACAGAATGCGTCTCCTCAGCGTCCCAGTTGGAATCGACATAAGGAAGACTGTGATACGCACGAATTGAGGACCGCCTTCTCAGAGGTAATGAGGTCCTGGAGAGCTCGGAGATCCTGCTTACTGCCGAGCCCTGGCAGCCCGGGTACGGTCGTGTTGTGCGCGATCTTGCGCGCTGCGTTTTTGAACATAGTCGTAGCTGTTGTGATGTGTGGAAGTCAAGTGTCAAAGCTGTCGTGTCGCCTGTGCGCAGCCAAGGTTATATGCAGCCTGCTGCGCAGAAGTGGGTCGGGACAGAGAAGTGGACTCGCAGGACAGCCGTGCTCAGCGCCTCGGCGCCTCGATCGTTGACCTCATCGACGGCTGTTATCGGGTGTGGCCAGTTGCCTCTCAGGTACGCGAGTCACAGTGCGGTCCCCGCAACTTCGTTCCGACTAACACACAACCTGCAGACGATGCAGACACGGGGCAGAATGTGCATAGAAACCATGGGTCTTCATAGGTGCATACAGTCATGTTGGAACATGCAAAGTAACGGAGGTATTATACTGATCAGCTGAGCTACGTATACGCTACATGAGGCTAAGGCGATATTTTTACTACATATACGGGAGGGAAGATGGTATTTATGGTACATCAGTGGGCGGAAACCGGAGCACGGACCAAATAGAAGGCAGGCAACCAACAAAACGACAGCGAGATAATGATGAGCGACAGAGTCAAACGTTTCGATATCCATGCATGAACCAAAGGAAGAGGGATGAGCGGTGCAGAAGCCAAGCTTTGGCAAGAACCGGCTTGCCAGGGTGCTGCACGAGAAGCTCGATGCTCACCACGCGCCGATTCCACCCCACACAGTGCCGATCTGGTCCATGTGCAACTCGCCCTGGACGAACCGCCGTGACTTCCCCATGCCGCGCATGCCTGCGCTTGCAGAGACACCGACACAAGTGAGGCTGTCCGGACGGACCTCCTTGGCACTCTCTGCGATGCTCTCCAGCGGCTTCGCGCTCTTCGACGGACGCTCCTTCGTACGCTCCTTGAACAGGCGATTGCGACGGAGAATGGGTTTCGTAGGTTTGGTCTCGCGCGCTTTTGATGAGGCGCGGGTGGACTCGGGCTGCGGGAGAGGTGTGGAAGGTTCCGAGGGGAGAGGTTTGTTCATGTCTGGTCCAACGCTGTCAACGAGCAGCCACTCGCGGCTCATCGTTGAGGTCGGCGTGGAGAGCAAGGGGGAATCCTCCTCCGAATCGGACTCCTCGGGAGAAGAAGGGAAGACAAGGTCAGAGGGCACGCCGTCCCCCAGCATCTTTCGCACCCGACGCATCTTCTCCCGGCGCATGGCAGCATCAGAAGGGATCGAGAACGAGGGTGGCTCGTAAGAGCCCGTCAACTGGTCATAAGGTGGCGACCCCGGTATGGTCTCCAGACGGGGCTTGCGCGAACGCGGAGGGTTGGGAACGGAGAGTCGGAGAAGGGGCGGGCGCTGAGCAGGGTAGGGAGAGCGCCAAGCCAACTCGTCCGTCTTGACGCGTACGCTGACAGTAGACTGGCGCGACGCAGAGGAAGCACGCGACGCGACAGAGTCCGGGCTCTTCGCAGAAGCGCGCACGGCGTCCATATCAACCTTCGGGACGGACTTGGAGCGAGAGTGCGTCCTGAACGGGTTCCGACTTGAGGTCGGCGTCTTAGGTGGCGGCGGCAATGAGATTTGCGTCGTAGGCACTTCAAGAACCAGACACGTCAGCAGAGGAGGTATATTAGCGAGGATTCGACTCACCGACGTAGGTCAGGTCAAGCACGTGCGGCGTGCTACCGAGAACCTGGCCAAGCTTGTTGTTCGTGCGAATGAGCTTCGCGCGCTGCTCGCTCGAGAGCTCGTTCCGGGTGGGCGGTGGAGGAGGGAAGCGGATGACTGTAGCAGTGGCCATTGCTGTCTTGCTTTTCTATCTACGAAGGAGAGCCGAGGACCAGCAGAAGAAGGACAGATTGCCGAGGGGCGAGTCAGCAGATAGAGCAGAGCAAGGTCAGGATCCAGATACAAGACCTCTAGGGCCTAGCGGATGTGAGCGTCGAGCGTCGAGCAGCGAGCGGTGGTGCCTCTTGACGGGGGGTGGCCCATAGATATACTGGTCGACGCACGGACCGTGAAGCACCGCAAGACAAAAGAGCCGTAGACGCGCCATCGACTTGCCATACACGTTGGCCCAAGCACAAAAGATGTGAAGGGATATGCCGACCTGAAATGCAGAGGATCACTTGACGGGTGTGCCGCTGTGTATCATGGGAAGGCATGTCATTGCAGTACAATTGCGAGACAATAAACTGGGAGCGCCCATTTACTCTCGGCTTGCCCGACGTACGCCATTTGCGTAAAGGAAGACTGCGTGCAGGCTTCTGGATGAGGTCTATCGCTGCCATACCGGTGCTGGACATATTCACCACAATTAGCTGCGTAGCAAACCCGGACATAGAGTAACCGACCTTCACAATGACGTTCGATGGTAGACCTTCAAGTTGACTTACTATGTAGACACGGGAATCATCGCCAGATACAGCATATTGAAAACAGCGACAGTTACTCGCCTCCAACGGAATGTTTAGCCGCTCTAGGGTTACCGTGAGGTTGGTGAGGAGGAGGAGGTGAAGTGGGGAACGATGATGCTGGTGCAGTGGTGGCAGGCGGTCCGCGGAACGAACAGCTGCAAGCGCTCAACTTCGCGATATTGAAGACCCGTAAGTAGAGGAGCTAGTAGGCTAGGCACCAGTAAGACTTTGATACTATGCGGTAAGTAATTGAGTTTTAGGGGTCAAGTATGGCTAGTCTCGACCAAGACTCTCGAACCTAGTTGTATGGCGGCATTTGTATTGAGTCTACTAAGTAAGCTCTGATTATAAGACGGTACTTGGGCTTGATTACTTACGACATCGCGCAGACGAACAACAGGATATGACTGCAGACAGCGCGCGGAGGCATGGCCGTGTTTTATATGGGGTAAGGCATATGATGGTCGTAAGACTACAGTGATTGTAGCACATGCACTTGCATACCTTCAGTCTTCAGACACGACAGAAGTACACGACAGAAGCATGGTGTCAGGGCTGATTCATGAAACCGCGTTTGAACATCAAGTCCTCTAAGAGAAACAAGGTTGAGATGAGCTACACGGCCGACAAAATTGTGGCGTACCGAACGTCGGTCTAATTGACGGGAGCACATCGTCTGACGATGTGGTGCCCCACAAGGATGTCGATGACCGCTTCCCGTAATGTTCCACGTTGGCCACAAGGAGAATCCTTAACTGTCTCGATAGCTCCGAGCGGACTGACTCATCGCCGGCCAGGTCCTCAATCGTGGGGCACCGCCATGGCACCATTCGGCCGTTGGTATCCCACGTCTTGACGACCTGGCCGGTGACCTTGCGATACGCCTCGAAAAACGAGTGGCAGATAGCGCAGGACGGTTTGGAAAGACCGACGTACGGGATGATAGGTACGCCGGTACGCCACAGCTCGTCGAGTCGCGCAAGGACGGTGCATTCGCAATGAATATGACCATTAACCGGAACTGACAGAGCCACATACCGTGAACAAGAAGCTGCCAGGGACGAAGTCCACGACATACCTTCCTTATCCCGAACCTTCGAAAACCGACTGTCCAGGAACTCCTCCAAATTATTGTCGTCGATCTCCTGAACAGGACCCAATGCGTTGCGCAGATTATCCACAGTTACATCGACAGTAGCATGAAGAGGGCTTTGCTTGATTGTGTAAATCGCGATAATTTCCGTAACGACAGTACAGCTATCACCAGAATGAATGCCCGACACGCGAAAGCGCGCATGTCGCGCGAGAAAATCCAGGAAAGCCAGAAAATTCCCCGCAGGCCGTAAGGGCTCAAAACTTGAGGACATCCATTATAGCACTCTATACTCCTTGTACACGAAGTTTGGACTGTCTTACGCTGGTCTAAGAGGATGTTTGAGCTCGAGCATGTAGGACCAAGAGTCCACGTCTACGGGCGCTCACAAGATGCACAGCGTAGCGCCCGTAGACGTGGACTCTTCGTAGGTCTTGGCCACCTTCAATCCGCCAAAATACCCACTGTAAAGGTACAGCTGTTTGCAGAGGTCGTGGCCAGGCGCCGATTGCACAGCACGCGTTGTGCACGAAAAATTCAGAAATTCAGAAAATCTGAACGAGTCGTTCGCCACTTTCTTCTGGCTGAGGAAACTCCGGGAGACGCGTAAAGCTTACAGGAGTATGTACGGAGCGTCAAAAATGAGGAGAGCGCAGAAGATGAGCGAGTATCGCGATGTCGTCTACGGGCGCTTATCATCGTCCCTGGGGCTTGTGGAAGTTTATGCATGCTCACACGTCCAGAGCCTTCGCAGCACCTCGGAGAGCATTCGATCATATACTTACGGCTTTTATGTACGCTTGACTCAATTTTGGTGGAGTCGGGAGGGGCGGAAACACCCTCAACACCCCTACAGATGAGCAGTGACCTGGCATGACTATCTCCGCATTACGGGCATGCTGCGACTCAGAAAAAGTTGGAACAGGTCGAGGGCGCATGTCATAGCATGCTGGAGTGGCGTAGCATGTATCTACTGGTGTTGTTGTCCTACGAACGAATTTTCTCGATATCTTGAATATTTCGCGTCAAAAGTGTGTGCGCGTCAGTCGGAGTTGGGCGGACACGACTTCTGCAAACAGCTGTACAGTAGACCATGCTGGGGTGTATGTGAGTGCGCTTTGAAGTTGAATGAGGCAAATTGGAGGAGTAAGGGCAGGGCTATGATTTTTCTGGATTTCTCGATTTTTTTCGTGCGTTCGGAGTTCAAATTGCGTCGGGCATTCATTCTGGTGATAGCTGTATCCATTTTCGGGAAACCGACGGCGCGTGCGATCAATTCAAAATCCAAGTGAACGGAGACGACCTTGTTCGCCCACTTTGCAAAGTCTTCAGCCGGCTTTCCGAGCAAACCTCGGTGAAGGTCTCGTCGCGACGGGATTTGAAGAGGCGTTTACGCATCTTCGGCCACGAGTGGCGAAAGACGCTAACTTCGAGCTCCAGCAACTTGCGATGGAGAGGATCCGTCGTATCGCGAGGAATAGGTATGACTAGCGCGGGAGGTGGAGAACACTGAGCCCCAGGATAGGCCAGAACCAATTGTCGAACAGCATAGACATCAGGAAACGCGTTTGGCGCTATCCCGGCTGTGCGGTGCTAGGCGGAGCGACAGCGCGATAGAGATCCCCCCCATCATACCGAGCCGCCGGTCTCTGCCCGGAGCGCCCTGTCTCTACCTGGCTCTATCCGGAGCAGCTGTCTCTATCCAGCTCTGTCCAGAGACATGTCCGAGCCCTCTCCCTTCCCCTCTCCCCATTCCACCTCAATATTCTGTTCTTAATGGCTGACTACTGCCCCATCATGATCGCATTTCCATGGTAAGAGCCGTTCTGCCCCTCCGGTACCAGTGTCCAGTAAGTGATCACAGAGCTCGAGCTTGCCGACGGGAAAATGATTCCCCGATAGCTCGGATACACGGGGGAGCGGTGTTTCACGAAATTCCTATGAAACGGCCCGTTTGAAGACATTCAGTGACTTTTTTACGACCAGACTTAAACTGTCAAACCACGACTGTTCATGAACTGGGCTAATCTGAGATAGCCGAAGCTAATATAGCCATAAATGTGCAGGCATGACGCACTGATACAGCCCATTCTCCGGCCATAACGGGGCATTTCGGTCCATTTCGGAGCACATCCAGCAACATCCAGTAGTCATTTGGACAGATTAGCGATACTGCAGCACTATAGGTAGGGAAACAGGACATTCATTGCATTGCAACAATACCGAATAAATACATGCATGTATACTACGACAGAATACTACAGTATTGCGCAACCAGAGATGGCTCGGAGGGAGGGACGGAGCACCTGGGAGCACCTGCCATAGAGCATCGTCGACGTCAGCGGCCGTAGCGAAGGATTTGAGAGACTTGGGCTCACCCACACTGAGTCTTGAAAAAGGTCGGCACCTGTCAGAACGTCGAAGTCTGCAGGCTCGCAGGGGGGCTTGGGAGGGAACATGGGGGAAGAAGGAAAGGAGCAACCGGGGGCAAGTCGAAGGGCGGCCGCACTTTTGAAGGGCAAAGTCAACCGTGGGAGCAGGGAAAAGCCTGGAAACAGCAACCAGTTCCGGTGTGGTGCCGGCATCGGAGCTTTCAGTCGGCCTGAGATGTTGGCGAGATCGGCCAGATTTCTTTCCATGGACCGTCCATGAAGAGCCTTGAACTATTCGTGAGCCTTGCATCCCACGTCTCTCCACGGAACACTCAAAGACATTCTACGAAGTGGTATCATAGACTGACTGTAGACAGGCCTGGTCCGTGAAAAGTCGTAAAACGCCAGTTGGCCGTGTAGAGTCGGATAGAGCCCATAGAGCCACAGAGACGCCTGTCTCCGCACAGCAAATAACGCGTTTCCTGATGGAGAGACTGCAGGATGGCAGAGAGATGGTTACGGACCTCGGGCGGGACAACGTTGTTCTCGGCAATGATGAACCGCGCCTGGTGGATATCTGGGACGACGGCGATGGCGAATGTCTGTTTTTCGTTGACCAGGAGGCGGGCCAAGCTATCGAGGATCCCCCAAGCGCGAAGCGTTCGATGATCCCTGGGATTTCGACTATCAGGAATGCTTGCTGCATTGGAGCCATTCAAGAAAAACACCAGTCGATCAGGATCAGTGGCGGGTGGCATAGTACAAGTAGGGTCAGGAAAGGTGAATAGGAGGAGAGGAGTCTCGCGTTCAGCGCTTACTTCGTCCTCCTCATCCAGGATAGTATCACGGGAGGTCCAACGAGAGCTCACATCGGAAGCAGCGCAATTGAGTTTGCAAGTATCCGCATGGCAGACATGTGGAAGCTGAAAGCTCTACCTGTCATCCAACACACGCTCGACGAGTTCGGGGAGGAGGTGCCGAATACTAGTACTTAGACCTCGCAGACTCCGAGTCACAGTACAAGTCATGCCGGGCTTGAATTCGCATGGTTGCAGTGCTACTTTACATTCATCCTGCTGAACAACGTGAACAACTGGCTGCACATCGCACAAGCCGAGATGAAGAAGAGAAGACCGAATGCGCGCCGCCAGGCTCCGGTACTCAGTGAGTAGTCACCGTGATGACACTAACACTGAAGGCAGGCGCGTTGTAGGTGAACGACTTGCCCGTGCTTATGCTGCTCGTCTTCGGCGTGACGGTGTTCGGAGCGGCGGGCGTGTTGCTGGCAGTCTGTGCCCCGGTGAGCAGCTGCAGCGTGCCTGAGCTAGCGACTGTGCTGAACTGGCTCAAATCGAAGGTGAGGCTGGCGGTGGCGCTGCCCGCGTTTGCGACCTGGCACCATCATCATGGAGAACGTCAGTTAGCACTTCACTGAATTGCGTTCCATGGACGCGGGACGTGGCTTGCCTTGATGAAGGTTGCACCGGAGCTTGAAGAGCGGGTGATGCTCCAGTGCAGCGTGCTGCCGCTGGTGGGGAGCGTGGAGGCGAGGTACTGGTCTCCGATGTTGGTGGCGAAGAGCTGTGTGCACGCGTGTTTGTGAGAACGATGGTTATGGTGCAGAGGAGGGGGATCGCGGGGTACCTTCTGTGTATAGAAGCTAGTCGATCGAATCACTGAACCAGCGCTGCGGAGCACGAGTAAGCTCTAGATCTCATTAGTACACAGTGCATGAGCGGCACGCACTCGAAGGAGATGAGGTCAGGGGTCTACGAGGGATAATCAGCATGGGGTGTTCGGCAACGTGAAAGGATAGTGAACGACTTACCCATTGGGTCGAGTTGACGTGCTTTCCAGGCAGCACATACTCAGCGACTAAGCACTCCTGTACTGTGGCTGCCGCTCACCTGCAGTAAGGGGGCGTAGGATGCCGCAAACACGATGTCGCTGTTGCGCTCCAAGCCAGTCATGAAGGCAGCCTCGCCGGAGGAACCTGAACCATCACCCTTGAGGAAACCAGTCACAATACGGTGGATATGGCACTCACTCGCCACAGTCGGCCACAACAGGCGGCCCTGCGCCGGCGTCCCGAACAGGTTGCTAGAGTTAGTGGAGATTGCAGCATACTCTCCCTTCACGAATGAACCTTTAGCACGTCACAGCCGGGGGACGAACCGGCCGGGAACGTACCTCGAAGTAGGTCGTGCCGTCTCGCTACCGGAGGGAAATCAGTGAGCGGTCACAGTGAGGGTTCCGCTGCAAGGGAGACGACTTGCCTGGAACGAGTCATAGTAGAAAGCGTTTTGGTAGAACCACGCTGCGTGGGGAAAGTTCAGGCCTCAAACGCGATACGAGCTAGCGTCCAGGCTTACTCGGCGTCTGGTAGACGTGTACATCATACGAAGGGGGCGCTGGAGATAGAATTGGGCTTCCGACGTTCGAGGTCGCAAGGAACCCTGCACGTTTTGCCAATTCGCATGGTCAGCCCCCCACGGGAGTACTGTATGCAGAAAGGGAACCCACGGATCTGAGGGAACTCGGCGCTCAAGTTTCCAAAGAAGTCGCGCCAGCGGTATGGATAACTATTGAAAGGTTCAATGTTCACGCGAAGCCGTCGTATCTTCGCGTCGGATGCACTCACGTCGACGGAGCAGAGCCAATGAAGTCCTGTGGTGGAAATAAGCATCAGTCTAGCTTCATCAAGCCGCACAGATGATCTGCGGTGATAGAATAGCGTCGAAAGATTACACACCTCATTCCCTATCTCCACAAAACGCAGCGTGAAGGGCTCGGGATGCCCGAGGGAAGCTCGGAGGGCCGCTATATTGCCACCATTGCTCGCGAGCAAACTCAAATGAAAGTTTGAGCTTGTACGATACCTGGTGCACTGGTTGCAGGGTCCCCAATGACGAAGTTGATCTGCCAAGGCACCCACGGTCACACAGGGTGAGCATCCTCCGACATAACCGGTCCCCGCGGGAAGAACTCCTCACCTGGTCCTTGGCTTGTTGGATGAATGGTGCCAGTTGGCTCTCAGGCTCGCTAGTGCCGCCGAGCGCGTATCCTGCGACATGGATGCGTTGTGAATAGACAGCAGAAGTGGTGTCACAGCGGAAGATCTACTCGCCTGACCAAACAGCCATGATGGGCTCCATGCCTACATCTTCGAAGAACTCAAGGTATTCCAGAAGACCGAGGCCGCTGGGCACGAAGGGTCAAATTGAGGGCCCCAAGCCAGAAAACGTGGGATAGAAGCACATACTCTGTGTTCACGTATCCCCAGTCGCCCACCCTTCCAGGGCGGTCTAGCAGGGACCCGACGGTAGCATTCCACTGCCATCTCGTCCCAAACGTCTCGCCCTAACAAAGACCGTCGGGCATCGGCGGAACCGCTATACGGAACGTCTCACCTCCTATTCGCAGAACGAGGCTGGTGAGTAATGGATATGTCACGATAGGCGCGACAAACGAGCGACATACAAGGTTATTTCCGCCTGGGAAGCGGAAAAAGGCCGGGCCCATTTCGGCCAGTGCCTACAACACTTGACATGAGACTCGATCTCTCTGGCCATGTCAAGATGCGCCCACGGACCTCGGCGATGTCAATACGCATTCCATTCGGCCTGTCCTTGAACGTTGGAGGAAAGAGCGAGAACATCGCAAAGTTGATGGTGTGCCCTGCAGCCGAAGCACCGTCGATCGATACGAAGAAGCTGTTAGCGAGATTCGATGCTGATGCCTTCGGCTTGAAGCTCAGGTTGACCTGGGTCCAGTTCGTCGCCGTTCCATGAATGGTCGTGGTCGCGGAGGCGAGAGTCGCTCCACCATTGTTGGCCCGGAGCCCGACCGTCAGCGTTCCGGAAAACGAAGAAGACGCTGGGAAGCGATAGTAGAAGGAGGCTTTGTACGTCCAGGCGGAGTCAACCTTGATGCCTGTAGCACCGTGAGCTAGGCCGAACAAACGGTACTCGCGATGCGGCGCCAGGAACAGACACCCACCCCAAAAGCCTGCGTTGGTAAATCCGACGGCTCCAGACGAGCCACTCGGGACGGTGAATTGAAGAGAGTTTGGCAATGCTTTGGAAACGGGGGTCGGATCTGCAATGACGGTGAGCGTGGCACCATTGAGGGGACTCCACGCGTTCAGTGCTGCCGCGGTGTCTTGAGAGAGAAAGAGATCAGAAATGCTGCTGCGGACGGAATGAGACCTGGACTCACTCGGCGTGACCTGTTGGAATGCTCTGTTTTGCAACACTGCATCCGAAGATACGTGAACATGCGGCGCAACGTCCCTGCAAACAGCAGCAAAACGTACATTCCGCGTAGAGACCACCATCTCCGCTCTTGCCGATTACGAACGTCGTCAAGATTGCGGGCTACCTAGAGCAGCAGCAGCGACTCACATGCTACAATGCGAACGAGGTGAGAACATGGGAAAGTGACGTTATGCGCACGGGTTCCGGAATCACTCACGTTAATGTCCTGGCAGCATCGCGCATGGACGTCAGCAATCTCGCATATCCAACAGCAGCCGACAGCGTCCTCACTTCGAACATCTGTCCATCTGTGTTCGCCTGCGGTCAGCACGGATGGCAGAAGGCCGGAATTTCGGGACTCACAGAGCGTCGACGGAACGGAGTGGCTCGGCGTCTTGTTGACTTTCACGGTAACCGCCAGACAGCACGCCACAAAGCTGCCGAGAAGAAGGGAATTCAGTAATACCAGCTTCATCGTGTTCAGCTTGCGAAGTCAACGCCGTTGCGAGTTTGCAGGCGAGTGCAGCCATCGACGCGCGCTGTCCCGCCAATATATAGACCTCTCTTCGGGCCGTCGAGGATCGCGGGGTCCGAGCAACGAAAGCATAGAAAATCGAGCGAGTCGGACTCGCGGGGGAACTGTGGAGAAGCTGAGGCTGCTTGACGTATTGCGCGAGCAAGCGGCATATGCCCGTCTTGCTCAACTAGTTCAACGGAGCTCACGCCCGCGAGCCCCGTGCTGATGCCTGAGCTCAGAAGTCTCTCTTTTGAACAGGCGGGCCGTGGATGGTTGTGCGGACGAGCGCATCCGTTGGCTCGTGACTGCGGTGCGTGCTCTATGACGAACGGAGAAAGTTGTACCGGTGACCAGAAGCCAGGGAGACGGTCAGTCTCCAGGCACTTCACCATCCACAACGTGTCTCGAACGTCAGATGTGCAGTATAGAAGTTGCGTACGACGGAGAACTGGCGGAAGATGGACTGGAGGAGCACAAGGAGGCAAGAGTCATCTGATGCTCAAGGCCGCGGAGGACGCAAAGCGTACCGGCGGCATCCTACCGGTGGCAGTGCCTGTTGTGGCGTAGCGAATTTTCACTATAAGCGTACCGCCGGCTCGTCTCTGAGCAATGCGGGATGTGGTAGGATGTGGTACATAGGGATGAGCATAAGGATGTTAGTTAAATACATACATGATGGTAATAAAGTACAGCCAGGCATCTAGTCAGTCCGGGAGCGTTCTAAATCAAGTGTCACAATGCCCTCTGCCGCTGGCATCCCCGTCGTGCCCAGCTGGCAGCACATGCCAGACGTCAATCAGTCAGTCAGTCCGTGTCGAGTCGGAGAGGGCGCCCTCCTGCAATTTGTCCTGGTCCTCCTGAGACCAGCCCTCCTTTTTGATCTTGACGACGGCGTCGTCGGCGACCTCCCGCTGAGCGAGGCCGTGCTTGTTTTTGTAGAACACGATCGAGCCCTCATCCTCGATGAAGCAGCACTCCGTGAATGATCGGTAGAGCGCGACGAAAGTGTTCTGCCACCAAACGTCAGCATACGAATGACGGGAATGGGCCCCGGTTCATTCCAGACGCACCGTAGAGTCGTAGTTGTAGTTCTCCCCGAGGACCTTCCTGATCGCTGCCGTGATCGCGGGCTGGTTGTCTACGCAGGGAAGATGTCAGCATCCTCCCAGAGAACGTTCCACAGTGGAACTCACAGAATGGAACATGGGAGAAGAAGTGGTGCGCGACGTGATCATGCGCAACCTAGACGAGAATACCTCAGTCAATCTGACATCAGAAGATGGAGATGACGCAGTCCTACGTTGTGGAAGAAGAACCGGCCAATCCACCCGAGCGTAGGACGGTCCACGGTCGCAGCAGCGCCACGGAGGAAGGACCACTCTTCCTTGCGGAAATGCGGGATGGTCGGGTCGGAGTGGTGCAGGAAGGTGATCATGACTGGGATGACCATGTGAGCATTGGAGCATCGTCTCGATAAGGCCACCTGGTACTCACCGATCCTATGGAAGGCAGAAGGCGGGCGTAGCCGAGGCATGTCAATAAGAAATGCAATGCGACATGGAACGTGGAACCATACCAGTGGTTGCACAACTAGCAAGAAATCATGAGCCGGCGCCGCGCTTCTGAGACGACTGTCACTTACGACGTAGGGAATGAAATAGTAGGCAACAAACGCCTTCCAGCCATAGGCCTGGCCGAACTGATAGAGGAGCCAGCCCATGCCGATAAGACCGATGTCGGAGATGAGGATGCTTAGCCCTGTGCAGATGAGTGTCAGACAAGCATAGATGCACGGTGAGCTCTACGCCACCCACGCTGCTCGTCCTTGAACAATGCCGAAAAGGGCGAGAAGTGGTTGGTGCCTTTCGGGTAAAACTTGGCACCGAGCTTGTTGCAGCTGTCCGGCGCATGAGCTTATCAAGACCTATAAACGGGATCATCTCCGCGCCGCTCACCTCAGGTACAACCACCAACCCCTGCAGGCCGAGTCATGATGTTAGATATGTTCGTGGCTGTAGAGCGCATCTGGTGGAACACTCACATCCCCTGCATCACGAACATCCTGACCGCGGTGAAGATTGGCGTCTCCTCAAAGACCTCCGCATAATCCGCGGTGGAGCTCCGCTCCTCCGGAGGGAGCTTGAAATCGCTGCGCAGGTGGGGCACGTAGTTCTCGTCTCGCTCGATAGAGTTCACCGCTTTCTGTATGGCGCGCAGCGGCGTGTCAGCAGCTCATCTCCCCACGGACGGAGCCAAGCCCATCTGAAAGCGCGATCGGAACGGAATGACACGCACGTGGTGGGCATTGTGGCTGACTTTCCACGCGAAGAAGGGGGCGAGTACGAACTGTTCGTCATGACGATGAGCACGGATGATGCGGCGCCAGGGGCATGGGTAGCAGCCCAGGGCAGAGAAGGGAATGCACGCACCGTATCGAGGCAGAAGCCCAGGATATTGTTAGCCCACTTCGAATTGTACATGGTTCCGTGGCCGAGCTGTGAACGCACGCCGCGACTATTAGCACCCTTCTGTGCCTGTGTGCGAGCAGGCGAGGCGCACTCACTTCATGTGCTGCACCGCCCGATGCGTGCAGGAGAGGCAAGGCAGGTTTAAAATCGTCAGCCGTGCGCCATGCATAGCACCTATATGGTGAACAGCCTCACCGATGCAGAAGAAGGAAGTGAAGGCGATGCCTTGCCACCACCAATACGTGAGCCAGAGGAGTGCCCGGGCGAGCGTGGCATGCCAGGGCGCCGTGAGGGGGATGAGGCCAAGGAAGTGGCTCGAGACCAACGGTTCGATGGAGGCGCCGAAGGCGAAAACAAGCGCACAGAAGAAGACGTCGCGGAGGACGTATCCGGTGGACCGGAGAGGGTCCTTGTGGAGAAGATGCTTGGGAACGGCGTCGTGGATCTGCTTGAGTGTGACCGTGGGGGGCACGTACGGCCGGGCGAGCCTATTTCACGCGTCGTGTCAGCGTCATCGGTGCTCGAACGGAGGCGGAGACGGAGGCAGAGAAGCCAGGCTGTGGGCCTGGCGAGCACGACGACCCAGCACGTCGGGCACGCGTCGGGCGGAGAGCAGCCACGCGACGCGGGACGGACGGGGCCAGACGTGTGGTCTGTGTGCGCGGAGTGTTCGTGCTCACCGCTCCTCGTATTCGGGCCCGTAACTGAACATGGTGGAGGGAGGATCAGAAGCGCGGATCGTATTGGCGAGAAGAGAGAAGAGGTGCGGGGTGGCAGACGATCGAGGGGGGCAAGAAGCGTGCAGAAGGAAGGCGGGTGGGTCTGGCTTCGACCCCGGCCGTGCTTTGTCCTTAAATATTGAGGGCGGGCTTCTCATGCTGGGGCAGGAGTGGAACCTTGGCCGCGCGCGAGGGTCGCGTAACGCGAGATGTCAATCTGGAGATATGTCTTCGGACATGACTTTGAGTGAAGGAATCGCATCGGCCACTCCGGGCCCAGGGCGTGTAGGGTGCGTCGCCAATAAATCGGGAGCTCAGGCGATATGCGACTGAGTCTGATGCTCTGGGTTTCTCAGTGCCATGCGTGCAGCCGGGAGCACACGCCCTTCGACGGGAAACAGACAGAGCGTCAGCGGCGACATCTCAGCAACTGCGCGCCGCGGGCAGCCCTGATCGGGTTAGATCTTGGGCGACCTGTGAAGCTCTGAAGGAAGCTACGGCCCCGGATGCGAAGGGGGACATGCTGGGACATGGCGCACCGGCCACAGCGCACAGGACGCCACGGGGCTGATTGGGAACCTCGACAGCCTTCCTCTGATCTCGGCAGGGTTCGTGGGTGCGCGCAGAGAGCCTTTGCGCGGCAGCCCTCTGCACTCACATGGGACGGCCCCATCCGAGCCCAGCGTTCTCAGCCTCTTCGCGGCCACGCTTCTTAATGCCTCCTGCGCTTCGCGAGCCAATTCGACCCACACGACTGGCGCACTGTACTGCAGACAGCCTCCGCAATTTTGACTCGGGGCTTGCGCGGGCTTCCCTCCGCGAAAGGCAGCCCCCCGGCACTTGCCGTGCACCTCTGACGTGACAGCAGCTCGCAGTACTTACATCGTCGCAGAATTGCCACGCCGGCCGCCCTCCGTGTTGTCCTCCACTCCGGCCGGTTCCCACGCAGCAGCGGAGTGCGCTCGGAGAGGCCCCCGTATCGTACGGACAACAGAGGACCTGCGCGCAACCACCTCATCAGCGACGGAAGGTGTTCGGTGAGATGACAGCACACCCGTGTGTCTCATTGCGATGCACGCCCCAGATATGCCAGCACACGCAGCCCGCCAGTACGACACCACCCCAGCCGAGTCTCCTCCAGGCAACCGTCTGGCCCACCCAAAAGGCTCGCAGCACCATAACTGCGGCGGCAAAACCGCTCGCGACTTCTTCGGACTTCCTCCGCACCACGCCATGGAAGATTGGAACCCTCGCAAGAGCGGGCACGCCTGAGCCCCATTGACCCGCACCCAGGCGCTCCAGCCCTCGCTACGGCGACAACGTGCACCGCCAGCGGAGTCCGCACGCTGCATCCGTCCATTACGTCGCCCGCCGTCCGTCTGGGGTTCAGAGCAGAAAAAGAAGCCCCGCTGCGGAGATCTCGCGCACCCACCGCGAGATGCCCGGCGGCCTGCCATCGCGACGGGTTAAGCAAACTGGGCACAATGTTCAGACTCGTTGCAGCTAGGACGCTTCGTGATCGTCGCCTCGCCTGCGTCCGACCATGTCGCATTGCCATTCAGGGCACGGCGGATGGCACGTACTTGTTCTGGCCGACGATCAAGGGAGGACACAGGATCGGCCACGGCGCACCGTCGGCGAGGCGTGGTGGTGTTCGCTCCATCCTCGGCGTGCTAGCAGAGACGGACTCACCATTCTCGTACAATGCCGTCAGTGCGGTGGCACATTTGCCCGACAGGTTTCGCGTATGGCCAGGGTCGAGGCTGCCTCCGTGCATGGGACGATGACTTGCGGCGCTCGAGTCGACCCGACGACATCTTTCCGGTCAGGTCTTTGCTTCGTCTGAACACCATCTGGGTTCTGTTTACGGGAGGGCGCCGTCAGCACGCTTGCCGAGTCAATTCGAGAGAACTGGTGACGGACGATCGATCCGACTTACCCGCACAAATCCCCAAGGTCATGGGCTCCGTCAAGGCGTGGCCATACGTCGAAGACCCCCAGCTTCTTGACCTCCGCGTGTTTAATTGCACCTTACTGTCGTTCTAGGACCTGCGAAGTAGAGGCAAATGCTTCAGCATTGGGCATCTTCGATGGGAACCTCTTGGCGATATCAGGCCACCGTCATTGCGTCCAGCACCTCGTCTCCGTCTGACGTTGCGAAGCATCGCACCCACACGAGGCGGGAAGCACATCGCAGAAGCTCATACACACAGCTGTCCGGGGAACTCCACTGTCCGGGAACTCCATTGGAGTCTATCGTGACAGTGGACCTTCGCAGTGGAAGCGGGATCGTACCTCAGTACATCAATAGATCAGTGGATATGGGTGAGAGAAGCTTCGCGCCAGTCGACCGTGTCCAGGCCTCGGACGCCCGTGACGGTCGGTCTTCCTTCCTCGCTCGTGGCCGGGAACGAGTGTATATCTGACGAGCTTGACACCGGGAAACTCAAGCAGGAGTCGGCCTCGAGGGCAAGAACGGACGAAACATGGGACTGAGCCGTCTGAATGCGATCTCATATGAGCGCGGGAGGTCCCGTCCGTCCATCAAGCTATAGTGGCGGAGACCGAGACGTTCCTGACCGATATTCTGTGCAGCAAATTGAGCAGAATACGTGCCGGTGCTCTACCATGTCCGTAGAAGGACGACGGGCGCCACGAGTAGCATCCATATTGATTGCAGGGCTGCATCGATATGCGAACGGCAGTGATATAAGATATGATATGCTGCACTAGCATTGCTATGCAACTAGCACGATAGACCCATAGCCACAGGCGTCATGAACTCTCTCGGACACTGCAGCTTTCGGAAACGCATAACAGAAGTGAACGACAACACGCACCTTTTCCGGCATCCGGCCGGCGCACGCCGCACGTCCGTTTTGCCAGCTAATGACGTCGTCTCGTTTCATTCAAACGTTGCCAGGCAGATCTTTGCGTTGCAGCGAGGTGAATTAGGTAGAGTGCGTGCGCGACCTTGGGGCGCGGCGCAATCAATGTCGCAGCCGCACAGGTCGATGATCCTGTACATGTCGCATTCCCGCGACCTGTGAGCCGAACTAGAGTCTGGCTGTCAGCGAGCCTCCGGAAGAAGATGACGACGACGGCAATATACGCACGCTGGGGTGTGAGATGTTCACATGCGGTCACCACCGGTTCGTTGCGCAGCGGCGACGGTACGTCCCTGCCAATGGCCATATCATTCATATTGTTCAGAACGCGCGATGGAAACCGCCCGAAGCCGCGGGCGGAGCAGAATTGCGAACCCGAGCCCAGGGCGAAGTCCCATATATTGCACGCGTACCTGCGGCTCGCAATGTTCTGAGGTTCCTATCTGAGTTCACTGCGGTCGGCATGGGCGCGATGATAGAGCGTTCGACGGCGTTCTCAGCAGCGCACGGATGGAGAACCGGGGCTCTCGACAATCACGCATGTCGTGAGCAGACACGACGCATGGAAAACCTGACGAGGACAGCAGCTCGGCTGCGAACTGGGCCATGAGGTAATGCCGTACGTCGAGATTCGAGAACGAGGGAGCGGGAACCCCAGGGAAAGTGCAGCCCGATACGAGTCGCTCAGCCAATACGCCGTCGTCCGTTTCCTGTGTTTGTCCAACCGTCAGAGAGCGGGATCCCCGGGGCGAGAAGGCAAATGGAATATCGTCATCAGGGAGGCACGCACCGAGATGTGGACGGTCCCAGTCGATCGGGGCGGATGCGGGAAATTTGATTATGTACTTGAAGAGGAGACGGTGCGGGGCATGCGGCCGGGATCTGGGGGGGATTCGCAGCGGAGGACGGCGAGGTAACGTTTACCGTACTGAATCAATCTCACGAGGAACGTGTGGGTGGGTCAGACGATGATGACGGAGAAGACAGGGATTAGTGCGCCCCGGAGTGCAGAGGCTGTCAAATGCCCTGGGCAGACGGTGAAGCAGAGGACAGGCCTCCTGCCTCGAGGCTCCTCACGCCCTCCATCTTCTCGGGCATGCTGGCGGCGGTGCCCTGCGGTCTGCAGACGATGTTGCGGAGAGCCAGTGCTTGTGCCAAGGTCAGTACTAGACCTGGTCAATGTGTCTGTCTCCGGGCAGGAGGATCGCCGCGACGCGCTCGATGCAAGCCTGGCCAAACAACGCGTCCGGTGCTTGTTTACCATCACGTGCACGCTCCCAGTCACTGCGCCCGAGTCGTCCTCAGTCGCCTCACTCTCCACAACCAGCACCGCGAGCACCGGCACCGCCGCATCTGCTTCACGAACATCACTACCTACCCCGTCACCAGCCACTACCAGATCTACGACTTCTGCGTGGTCTGTAACCAGACCCCTCGGCTCGCGCGCGCACCGTCTCCATGTCTTCGGAACAAGTCGACTACTCCATGTCCCAACTATCCCTCACCTCCAGCGACACCGAAGACTGGGACCGCTCCATGAGCAGCGACGCCGACCCAAACCACCCGAAGACACCCCGCAATACCGTCTCGTTTCCCGGGAATGGGGCCGAGGACGGGACGCCCTCGCGCAATGCGTCGCTCTCCCGAGGCGCCGGCAAGCGCACGCTCAGCGAGCTCCTCAAGCTGCACGCGGAGGAGGGCACAGACGTCAATTTTACCCCGGAGGAGGCGCACAGAGTGGCGGAAGTGCTTGGACAGTGGGTGAGTTGCCACGTCCCGAGATAACTCATTACCGCACGATCTTCCATCTTCTTCCCCCGCCCTGGCTCCGGCTGTGAGGCATCTCCGAACGTTCCCTGCGCTCCCCCCATTCGTCCATCCGGGCTGTATGGATTGACACTTGCTCTCGGCAGATCAACTCCTCCTCATCGCCGTACGAAGGCGAGGACGACTTCTTCTCAAGACAGCATTCGCAGGACGATTCGTCAATACCGAATCGGCCGTCCTCGGGAGCTGCCGATGCGGGGCGACCAAGAGGGCAGAGCGAAAGCGTTGTCAAGTCATGACCCGACAGCCCCGTTGTACAGTTCTCGATTGGTGTATTGACCCCGTGAGTTTCCCATTCGCGATGGTCCTGAATCACTTCAACACCGGCTCATGTCAACCGTCGCCCCCCAGGAACCAGGGACTGTTTCTTGCTAGCTGCTGGCGCCATGTGCAACATCACGACCTGCGACGATCTTTCACGACCTCTCACGACTTCACTGCACGCACGACCTCCAACGTTGCTCTTATTTATACCCTTCATCTTTCACGCCATATGTATGCCTACCCATTGGATGTTAGAAGCCGGCCTCCTGGAGGAGCTGCCCGTAATTATGTGCTGTACATACCTCGCTATCGAAAAGCTATCGATTAGGCGCATCGCGCCGCCCTGCTTCGCATACGTACGAGTCGCTCTGCCTTCGGCCTAAATCCGGTACAATGAGCCTGCCTAAACGGGGATTGCTTGCGTGTGTTAGGATCGAAAGCTCTTGCCACACAAGCGCACACAGAACACGTCATCGCCATTGCATACTCTAGCAATCTCTAGTACCTACGAAATAGAAGGCTGCTGGTGAGTCTGCGCGTTTCCGCAGCGTTTGCAACAACGACCATGTCGTTTGGAAAGCTCAAGTCCGCTCGCAAGGCCAAGGAGTTGCACTCATTTGTCAGCTCGACATCAAAATCCTCGAATCCGACACAACCCGTGGCTCAAGAAAGTTCGTCTTCGCACGCAAGTGATGTGCCTGCTGCGTCAGCAACACAGGAGAATACACATGCAGGAAGTGTCGCACTCGACGTGCCTATGGCTGTGGCGCAGCACGACGACGAGACGTCCGGCACAGCCGACAAGATGGACGTAGATTCGCTCGGCGAGTCTGCCTCATCGCCACAGATTGCAGCGTCCTCTTCGCCGACACAAGCTGTCAAGAACAAGACGAAGCCTGTGTCATTGGGCGGCTGCCACTCGTCTTTACCTGCCACGGTCGAAATCCGGGAGTCGAGCAGACACGGACGAGGAATCTATGCCAAGTCCGCTCTTCCTGCAGGTGCGTAGGTCCATGATACCCCCTCGTGAGGGCGGATGGCTGACAGCCCATGCAACCGCAGGATCCGTGGTCATGTCCATGACACCTCATGTGAGCGTTCTCTCCACAGCAAACTTGGATCAGTACTGCTCCGCATGCACCGGACCAGCACCTGCCGGCGGCGGGCTCAAACGGTGCCCAAAATGCAAAACTGTCTGGTATTGCAACACCGTGAGTATCACCTCCAATGCCACATGTCACGTCATAACTCATGCTCCAACAGGAATGTCAGAACAGAGACTGGGCCTGGCACAAGCGAGAGTGCAACGCCCTCCAGAAATGGGCAGCAACTGCACCCTCAGCCGAGCTCGCCGTACCCGGAGAAGCCGTCCGCTGCCTGGGTCGCATCTTGTGGGGATCTCAGAAAGAAGGCCTCGATAGTCCGTGGGTAAGTCTATCGCTTCCGGTTGTCATCACCGCGCTGTACCTACTGGGCGCTGGGCGCTGAGCATCTCTTGTACATAGGCGCAAGAAATCCGCATGATGCATTCAAGTGAGTTTTGAGTTCACTCGATTATGCCTCTTCTTGATTACCGGCCGGATTGAGAAGCTGATATTACGACTCTATGACAGACAGGACATCACTGCAGCCGTCGGCGGTCGAATCGCACACGCATCTGGCGCATTCGGTTGTCCGGTACCTTGGGGTCTCATCCCCACAGGAGCTCGAACCTTATGGACTGAGGTCCGCCGGCGACTTAGTCGACCTTATCTCCCGCGTAAGTTTCTGCACCCGTCCTTCGATGCCGCGAAGCGTCCGGCTAACCATATCGCGAAGTTCACGACCAACACGTTTACCCTCACTGCGCCCTCCCTGACCCCAATTGGCATCTGTGTGGCGCCGACCGTCGCGTTCGCTAACCACTCATGTGACCCGAACGCAGTCATCGTCTTCCCTCGTTCGCCGAGCGCATCGTCCGCGAAGGAGCCTCTGCTGCACCTCGTCGCGCTGCGCGACATCGCCGCTGGGAAAGAGGTACGTATGCATTTCTTCTCGTCGTATTGCACCCTCGGCGCTCATGCCGTCATGATAAATGCACCTGGACGCAGGTCCGCATCTCTTATGTGGACGCGACGCTACCGAAGGTCCTCCGGCAACGGGAACTGAAGGAGGTCTATGGCTTCGCTTGCCAATGCAAGCTCTGCACTCGGGCGGTCCCCGCGGACCCGCGGGAGGCCTTGTGGTGCCCCAAGGGCTGCGGTGGCATATGTCCTTACCCCACAGAAGGTGCGTCAGATTCTGTTCGCGACCAGGCCGCGCGGCGTGACCACAGTACGCCCTCGAAACCTGAACTGATGCCCGGACCCTCGACAGACGACGCTCTCACCCGGTGTGTGAAGTGCAACGCCCCTGTTGGCGACACAGACGCAGTCCTGGACGCGCTGCGCGTCGGGCAAGAGGCCCTCGACAAGGCATCCACGCTCCAGTTCAGAGGTATGGCATCCGCGTCCTGACAACCCGCTGAGCAGGATAGCTCACGCCCTGGCATTTGGGCACCCACGCAGACCCGGCAAAGGCCAAGCAGCTGACGACCAACATCCTTCCCATCCTCACGTCCGCGGGCGCGACCCCGTCCTCGCACCCGCTGCTTGCGATGACTCGGCTCCACAAGGAGCTCCTCATCGCGGAACTGCCGTCTGCGCTGTCGCAGGAGACGCTGGATGAGACCATCCGGACCGCAGCCAAGTACAGCGCCGGGCTGCAGACCCTCCTCCCCAAGGGTCATCCGGTGCGCGCCGTTGCGCTGGGAGAGCTCGGGAAGCTTCTGGCGGTGGACGAGCCGTCTCCGCCGAGCGGCGAGGATGCAGCTGCGCGGTTCCCGCCGTCTGGCCCGGCGCGGCTGAAGCTCGCGTACGAGTCGTTGGTCAAGGCTCATGAGGAGCTGTTGATCGGATTTGGCAAGGCCGACGGCGGGGGACAGCTCGGAAGGGACATTCGGGACAACATTGTCCGGCTCGAAAAGGAGCTTGGAGTCTGGACTTCGGGTATTAGGAACGCGCTGGAGGACACGGTGGCTGCGCGGATGGGGGCTTCCTCGAAGTGACGGATGTACGAAGTTGAGTGTTGATTCTCCGTTGTATTGTGAGTGATACTTGCAATGAATGCTGTTACAGTCGTCTACGAGCATTGCGGAGCCACCATTCCACATAGAGA